>JAHZMX010001558.1:0-18917 GCA_027743895.1 Seira musarum | reverse complement strand
ATATATGCTCTAGGGAATTGTTTTATTATCTGCGGAAAACTTCAATTGTACAAGGTTATGGTTCCGTAAAAAACCATAATTAATCTATTTAATTTCAGATAGTGTTTCTCTTCAAACATGTCCCTTAAAAAATTTACATAACTAAACCAAAATTAATTCATCCTTTCCTCACAAAAAAATTCAATTAAATTAGTCAGTGCTTCCGCACCATGTAATTTCCTAATTAAGTCTTGCAAATGTTTCAAAGAATTCATTAAGACATGACATGGCATGCTGTGCAGGTGTAAAGGAGTCAGATTTTATTTCTGTGGATCGTGTGTCAGTTAGGTTTTGGTTTTCAATTTTAATTACCAATTTGCTCTTTTTATTCAAACGTGATTTCAGAATGAATTTATTCTACTGTTGTACTTTCAAATCATTATATTCTGTAAGGTTTATTACACCGATTCTAAATTTAAATATGATTCTATTGGCTGAAGAAAACCTGTTTTAAAAAATTGCTCATTTTCTCATTTTATATTTCTTTATATTTGTCATAATAGGTATGCACATCATTAATGTGTTCTATGTTTTACTTGTTAACTTTTCGTGTAAACATGTAAAACGAAAGTGATTACAGAATTTTTTTTGGCGGTAGTGGTGATAGGATCATATTTTCATGACCGGCTATGACTACTACTTACTTCAGCTGCATTTTTATATTCTAAACAAGCATCAATTCATCAAGTTAATTTTTTATAACCAAAAGCCATTTATAGGTTTTGATAATGATGATGATGGTACTACAGATACCTCACAATACAAGTACTTTCATCCAATTTGTAGAAGAAATGTAAATGTTATGCTATTTTATTACCGGATTTGTTGAATTTGTAGGCAATTTTTAGGATTTTTATCTCTCTTCATTTCTTCGTGAGGGAATAAGTGTTAAAATGAATTACTCTTTCTGTTACTGTTTATTTACCTTTTACTTTGTGAATAATTCCACGTTAATTTCCATTTGTGCACTTTGTATATCATTCATTTTGTCACGTCACGTTTCTGAGTTTCAAAAGAAGAGATGACTAAAAATTTGCACGCACTTTGCTTTGAGGAGGAAGACGAAACCACGTCGTATCGTTCGTGGTAGTAATACTGACACAAAAATGTAGCAATAGGCCAGTAGTAGAAGTAGATGACAGATAAGGGTTTTTAGGAAAGTCATTATTGCAATACCTTTTACAATCGAATTGCACAAAAAAAGATCTGATGTGGTGATGTCGGCGGCGGTTAATGTCCTCCTTTTTATCGCCACATTGGATCTGTTCTTTTTTTTGCATTAAATGTTTCTTCGAATTTGGAGACTGAGTGAGCGACAATGAATGAATGAATGTAAGTAAAAACTTAATGATGATCTGTTTTTCTTTAGTTTTCCTCCTGATAAATACAAGACACGCTAGAAAAACACAACTTTTTCGTGCACGTGCTTCGTGATATTTACCTTTGAGTATACACAATGCGACATTCATTTATCTCATCGTCAGCCTCATATTAGATTAGACAGAAAAGAAAAATGTGTCACATAGTCAACTCTTAGAAAGTCTTTCAGCAGAAAGATAAGTAGTAAAGCAATGGGACAAACTAAATAGTGCATTGATCCCACCACAATCGTCATCATCATGAATGATCATTAGAATCATCATCCGTCACCGGACTGTTTTTGGCAAAAGTTTGAGGTAGCAAACGCAATAAATTCGCCACTGGTATTCCATTATGAGTTGACAAATTAGCATTCACCTTCAATGCTAACGTCCATTTTAATCGCGGATGTGCGATTGNTGATATTTACCTTTGAGTATACACAATGCGACATTCATTTATCTCATCGTCAGCCTCATATTAGATTAGACAGAAAAGAAAAATGTGTCACATAGTCAACTCTTAGAAAGTCTTTCAGCAGAAAGATAAGTAGTAAAGCAATGGGACTAACTAAATAGTGCATTGATCCCACCACAATCGTCATCATCATGAATGATCATTAGAATCATCATCCGTCACCGGACTGTTTTTGGCAAAAGTTTGAGGTAGCAAACGCAATAAATTCGCCACTGGTATTCCATTATGAGTTGACAAATTAGCATTCACCTTCAATGCTAACGTCCATTTTAATCGCGGATGTGCGATTGCGAAGAAAAGTAGGTAGTACAACGCAAGTTGCTCGTTAAAATGTGAATCCAATTCACCCAAAATTCTGTGCAAATCTTTTTTTGTGTTCTTCTTCTCGCACGAAGCATATTTGCGTGGTTTCATGCATCAATAAACATAACTGGTGAATACAAATGTGATTTTGACTTTAAGGAAGCGTCACAATCACAATTACAATCGTGTAGAATTTGGCCCAAATTAAAGTGCCTACTTCATTAAAAATAAATGAGGTGTGTAGAGAATTAGTTCATTGCTATTATTATGCAAAAAAAATAATGTCTCGTCGATAGGTACACGCCTCGATTGATAGACTAGACTTGGTTAAAAAAATCATTTGGTTTTCCAAATTTATTCGAAAACCAATCCCAGAAAAATAATAGCAAATGTATTTTCGCGCTTTGTGGAACAGTAAAGTTCCGACCTTAACCTATAGAAAAGGCCACCACCACATGACCACCAGCCACTACCACTAACCAACCATCAACCAAACCATCGTCGTCTACGATGTAAACGTCATTTTTATTCTACAAATCTATTGTGAATTATGGCTGCACATGCAAAGCAATTTTTTGTCATATTTCTACAATGATGGAATGAGCATAGTGGTGAGTTATTGTGGCCACTTTTTAGAAAATCTAGTTTCTCTAGAGGTTCATATAAGTCAATCTCACTCTCAGTCTGGCTGATGTTTTGTGTGCTATATCAAATATGTTGATGACAATGTTTGAGCAGCATGCGTTATTGACAATACAAATGCATTTCTGACTTTGACCGCGAGCACAATAACAGTCATTTTCGAATCTGAAAGTTTCTACGCTTATCAAGCGTTTTGAGCAGCATGCGTTATTGACAATACAAATGCATTTCTGACTTTGACCGCGAGCACAATAACAGTCATTTTCGAATCTGAAAGTTTCTACGCTTATCAAGCATTTATTCCTGAAGTTCATGCACACACTGCAAGTGACAATTATTCTTTTTCACAACTTGTTATGTAAGAACATTTATTTTAAACGGGTAATCAGAATCAGAGCATTGTGTAATGTATTTCACATTTTACGTGACCAAGTTATTCGGATTTTATGCTTTTTTCAGAGTAACTTTTTACCATACCCCATGC
The DNA here is from genome assembly GCA_027743895.1 of Seira musarum. NCBI lineage: Eukaryota > Metazoa > Arthropoda > Collembola > Entomobryomorpha > Entomobryidae > Seira > Seira musarum. The sequence goes on along the minus strand of JAHZMX010001558.1, from coordinate 15,613 downwards.
ATGCAGGTTTCATTTTTTCATCCGATTCATTGTTTCATGCTTCTCAATGTCAAGCGTTTTTGCTATCAATTTTCTTTACAATTCGAGAGCTGCAGGGCATTAGGTTTGCTAACATTTATCATCATTCTCACATGGACTCTAAAAGAAGGCATTAGCACGTAATTTAAGATCAACTGTTATTATGCCATGGCTACCCATCTCCGTGGTCATTCATGTCCGTCTGTCTGTCCATTAGCACATTTAGTATCGATAGAAAAACGAGCCCTGAAAATTATTACGAGCTAATTTTTGTCTGGGTCACCTAGGTCTGAATTGATTTTTGACAATTTTAAATTAAATCAATATTTTGGAGGTAATTCAAGAATTAACGTTGACCATACCATGACATAAAGAAGTTGCTGGGAGTTAGATTTTTTTAAAGTAAGTTTTTTTTTGTGGTGTTGCCAGAGTTTGTATTGGATTGTTTTCAAGTTTATGACTGCTTATGATGAAGCGACTGGTTTCGTACAGGGAGAAGTCATTCTAGTGATTAGTTTGATCACGATCAACATGAGGGCAACATCATTGTAATGTTAGATCCATCGGAAAATTTTCCAACTTTTGCCGGCGTTGTTGACATCAGCAAATAAGTTAAGCAGCATATGCCAGGCTAGCTATATAGTCAAGGATTTAAAAAAATGATATTAGCATAAAAATGCTTAAGTGATGCAATCATGATGTTACAGCCATTTATTTTAATGATATGAATCTTTTTAAAATGTGCTTGATAAGACTGGTTTACACTTTCTATGACCAAATATGTATGTACACTGAGAATTTATTGGTTCTCTTTAGTCAGTGAGTAAATGCAAATTAATAGAGAGGTTCATTGAATTTGGTCTTGAAACCGTGTCAAAAGTTATTTGCCTTTCTTTCTTTAGTTAATCATTTCAATTCATCTTTTAAAAATATGCAATGAATGGATATGAATAGCATCACAACCAACTTCTCCAGTATTATCAAGAGTTCATCGTGACAGGAGGTTTTCTTGCTGACGCAATGAATACATTTAAATTTCTCCATTTGGAATGTAATGATCGGATTAGCAAGTTATGATTGTTGCTTATATGTACCATGGTGTGTAAATAACTCAGATAAAACCATGACCCAACCTACAACTCTTTGCACTTCGCACTTTTTTGTGGTGTGGTATGATCAGAATCAGACCATGATCACACCTTTTTGGCAAAAGAAATTATCCTTTTCTTCACTTTAATTTTAATGCTCTGGATGTTAGACAAACTGGCGAGGTCATTCCGATGGTCAATATAAGGCACGTAAAACATGGTTTAAAACAAAACTACTATTAACTCCCCCAGAAACAAAAGCTAATTGCAGAGTACGAAACAAAACGAACGCGGAAGTGAAAATGTCCAGTCCAGGCAAAAATTCTTGTAATTCATGAAAACGACCATGAATCATCTTACATCACAGTTGGTAGGCATATAATCTTTTTTCGAAGTGTGTCAAAGAATAAATCAGTTTTTTATTGAAATGATTGTGATTACGACTCCAGAAATTGTCGTGTTTATCTGAAAATTAGATTTTATGCTTGAGGTAAACACGTTATTCAGCAAGTAGCAGCAGCAGCTAAGAGCTTCCTCACAAAAAATGGCCCAGAAAAATAGCCACTTTCCAATTTCTCGCAATCTGAAGGTTTTCATCTAATCTTGACATTGTAGAAGAAGTAGAGGCAGTATGAACACCAGCATTATGGGAATTTCATGTTGTCGTCAAATCACCAGGAGCCCACTCATGACGCATCTGAACAAGCTGTGTGTATTGACACAAATGGTCCCATAAATTTTTCATTTTCGGTAATGATAAAAAAAGAACATACCATTTTCTGATTCGTTTTTTATATAAAAAAAGAAAATACACACGCATGCTATTTAGATAAACTAAACATTAGTACCACTGTAATTCAGTGTAATCTCTCGTGCCGTTTTATAATTGTAGAAAATCCTTAATTCCCTATGTTCTCAGCATCCATTTTTGTGTTTCTGGTCTACATATTTCATGAAAGTGATCCAGCATATCCAGTGAAGCATAATTTGATTGATGGCATGCAGTAAGCTTTGAAAAGATATTTCTCTGCAATGTCTGTAATTTAAAGTTATTTTAACTAAAAATGCTTTGATAGATTTTTTCCCTATTCCAACCAAATTACTTCAGCATAACATAAAAAAAATTCATTATGCGCAGAGCCAATCGTGCTCAAATTCACAAAAAAAGGATGTACGTGTGAATTTGTCTTTCAAAAAATTAGAACGCAAATGATTCGATATGCCCACCCCCAACGAAACAACAAAGACTTTTTGCGAACCAAATATGGCTTTCGTTTTCATCAAACTCAACATTTTAAAATTATAAAATCATACGACTATTTTTTTTACCACACATTATTTATTATTACTTATTACCTCATAAATTGTTAAGTAGAGGTGAACTATGAACTTTCGATAAAAATTCCGCCTATGGGAATTAATGTTCATGACTATGACGGAAAGGCTAAAGTAAGTAGTATGTATTACGGAATAATCTCGAGCAGTCGAGACCACCCTTTAAATAAATGTAAAGCGTGTCTAGAAAACAAAGTTTTGTTCGTATGAAAAACTTTTTCCTTTGGTATTTTTGTTTACAACCCCTCCAAATTTTTATGAGCGATACACGCAGAAACAAATATATGAAACAAAAAGTTTAGGCACTTCATTGTTGTTGTTTTTTTCGTATGAATACCAAATGTGCTTATGATAGGAATATACTATACAATACACTTTATGGTTTGATTTGACGGTCTGCGGATGTGAATGAATCTCGAGTCGCGAGTGCATGGACAATAAGTTTTGATAAAATGAGTCTCATACAAAATCTATTTGAAAACAAATAGGGACCTTTGCGTGATATGATGTTCAACCAGACACGAACCATTTTTGTTTAGTTGTGATGTGAATGAATCTGGAGTCGCGAGTGCATGGACAATAAGTTTTGATAAAATGAGTCTCATACAAAATCTATTTGAAAACAAATAGGGACCTTTGCGTGATATGATGTTCAGCCAGACACGGACCATTTTTGTTTAGTTGTCATTGAATTGAATACATAGTAAATTATGGATGAGCTGGAAAACACTGTAATAATACAGATTGTGGTCTTCGTGAACATGTGGGCTGTTTATATCCGCTCGAATTATCAAATAAAAAGAACGCTGTACGAGATTGTATTACAGTTAGCAGACTACATTTTTTAAAAAATATTGTAACAAATTATAAAAGCCTTCATCATTTTCTCATTTTATGCCATGCAAAAATCGTGAATAGGAATATAGTTTAAGTAAGTTTGCCAGTATTTAATCCAAATCATAAAAAGATTCCATTGGTTTGAACCAAATAGAAGCTGTACCATTTTTGTTTAGTTGTCATTGAATTGAATACATAGTAAATTATGGATGAGCTGGAAAACACTGTAATACAAATACAGATTGTAGTCTTCGTGAACATGTGGGCTGTTTATATCCGCTCGAATTATCAAATAAAAAGAACGCTGTACGAGATTGTATTACAAGTTAGCAGGCTACAATTTTTTAAAAAAATATTGTAAACAAATTTTAAAAGCCTTTACTTCATCATTTTATGCCATGCAAAAATCGTGAATAGGAATATAGTTTAAGTAAGTTTGCCAGTATTTAATCCAAATCATAAAAAGATTCCATTGGTTTGAACCAAATAGAAGCTGAACCCTAAAGCCTTTCAAGTGTTGTCATCTTCTAGCTACCTCGTCACAAGATATTATTTTTGTTTTTCTCTTCTTCTTCAAGTCTCCTTCCTTTCGAATTTCATATGCAGCTGGTTAGTAATAGTGAAGTGAGTTGAGTTCAGATCCAGACAAAGTGTAAGTTACAAAGCAGGTGGGCAATCAATGCATCATATTGTCCATGAACCGTGCAATAATAATAATAACAAGAACATTTCAGTACATACATTTTATACATTTTTTTCTCTCTATCAAATTGAAACATGAAACTAACAAGGATCATTATTAACCAGCAGCAGTAGTAAAATTATAATGATACTGATGCAAACATAATATAATAACGCACACACACTGCAGACTTTTTTTGGCCAAGCAGACCTAGGAAAAGTTGTTATTGTTGTTCAACATTACACCATATAATTTCAATCCTTTATTATAATCATCAACATCATCATTTTCTTACCTTACCTACCTTAATAAGATTGAACACAGGCACAGGACATGCGAGCAATGGATGTTCGTTGGCGATAGATAGATACATACTTAGGCATAGGGCCTTAACAAGATTCATATATATTTTTTGGCATTTCTTCTTCTGACTCCACAAAGTTTTGAGAGGTTTGCTGTTCCTCCATTTATTTAAACCTTTCTATCACTATCCCTCCAACATTTTTGCAAAGAGCAATTATTCTTGTACAACACTCGTGAGTGGAAAGAAGAGTCGAGATAAGAGTCTGATTACAAAGGGTAATCAGTGTCAGTCAGTATCGTATCGTCAGACGATTTGCAAAGGCATCACTTTTTTTTTCATTGTCATTAAAATCTGGAGAAGAGGAAAAAACATTCCAGAGAGAAGCTACACTATAGTTGGCGTCTGTCTTCCTTCCGTGAATATTTGACTCCTAGCTCTGGATTATTGGAGACAATATATAGTGAGTGGCAGAAAGGGAAAATTTTTCAGAATCTTGGTAGAGTCCACAAGGGAAGCAACTTGAACTGCGAGTTTCATTTGTCATTGAAGAAGGAGAAACCTTGATCCCGGTGTTTTTATTTTGTTCTTTTCGACTCGACTTCGGTTTTTTTGCTAAAAGTTTTACCTATTCAGCTCGGCGTGTTATTTTATATCGTTCGCCCAATATTTCTTTAAGTTATCGAGGAACGTGGTCCAAATAAAATGTAAGGGAAATAAATACATTTTCTTGCTTTTTTTATTATGTTTTGCTTAAGTCTAAAAGATTAGCTGAGAAAAAAAAAACGAGTTTTTGAGTGGAAGCATGTGCAACCTTCCCACAAAATATTTTCAACAGAAGTGTGCATGCAGTCAGTCTTACGTACTTAAATATTCTTTTTTGTCCATGCTGAACTAACCCGATAAAATAAAAAGGAGGCTTATGTCATGTTGCTTTTCGCCTCTTCCAATGAAATCACATCAAAATCACAAGTTCAGCCACGATTTTCTAAAGAGTCGACAAAGAGACTTTGTTGAAGCAAGAAAGAAGAGAAGCTCTGCGTGTGGTGGTGAATATCGTCAGTTCAGTCAGTTCTGCTCTGTTTTTTGTTCCCTCGCTCATACACTCGTTGTTTCAAAAGCGAAGAAGTCTACGGTCGTTTTTAGTAGCTGTTTTAATAGGTGTGTTGGTTTTTACCAAAAAAAAGTAGGGAAAAAATTTTGTGGATCGGTTTATTTGCCTCCTTTTTTTTATTAAAATAAAAATTTATCCCAGTGGTGAAAATCGGGATCGCTTTTTCTTAAAAGGAAATTATTCTGGTTTGAACTGATCAAACAAAACCATCAAATTTGAGTTTGACTGAAATCGAAACCAGAAGAGTACGTGAATGAAATCGTAAATTTGAGAAATTGATTTCTTTGAGTAAATCAATTACTTTAACTTTTGCATGTCCTTTAATTCGTATGATTGTAAATAAGTCGTGATTTCCTCCCTGTAATTTTGACATTTTTTTTGCAGAGAACTTGTGTAAAGAGTAATAATTTTCTCTGCAAAAATTTAAATTACTATTTTCAATAGTGAATTTTGTCTATTGTATCGGGAAGAAAAAGTTTTTCGGCTTTTGGTTGCAATGCCTATTGAAAATGATGACATGACTTCAGTAGGTAAAGTTGTCAAACAAGGTTAAATTTATGGGGTATAGTGCGATAGATGGTTATGGGAAAAGCTTTCTTATTTAGAAATCAACTCTAGTTTGATACTATCCTATTGCCAATTTTCATTGCTTTTATTTCGGAGGGCGTGTGTAAATTTTTAATTTCGCTAATGGGAAACGTGATTTACAATTTAGTGCAAACGTTCTAACTTGTCAAAGCTATATAATTTGAGAGTTGTTGGTTCACGAGGATATAGCTATTTTTCAAAAACTTTGCTCCATACTTGTCAAGAGAAACTCGCATTTGAAACTGACAGGCAGTTGAATAGAAGTCATGCAATTTAATTGTATTTATACTTTCGAATACAAAAGGTTCGGAAAGTAATTGCATAATAACTTGATAATAATAGTCAGTTTTTTGTGTCATCATCATCCGGCTTCCTTTTGTGTCAATTTTCATTTTCCTGCTTCCACAAAAAGCCTAAATCTTCCTCATTTACATACAGAACTACAACATTCCTCTATGCCTTCCACTCCGCCAAACCGGGTTAAGCCTCAAGCTGATACCCAACACCGTCATCTTCATCAAAAACTTCCTAATGGAGTGACAGAGTCTCCATCAAATCAAAATCCTCCTGATCAAGATCGATCTCGTCAACGAAATCGACGTCGTAGCAATCATCATCCTCACCATCCCCTCCCTAATAATCCTCCACCATCCTATACTCCACAAACCCAACCTCCTCCTCCTCTTAAGTATCCGGATGTTTTCCCAAATGCAAAACGAGAAACCAATAGTAATGGGAGTAATCGGAGTAATAAGGAGCTAATAAGTGCAAAAGACTTGGATACTTTGAGCGATAAGCAAAATCACAATAGCTGGTTTGTAAAAAACGAGCACCGATTTGACTCACCCGATAGCATTCCCGTTATTCCCTTATTTACCCATGCGGCGGATTGCAATTACCATAAGAATGCCACCGTCATGAATAACACTACCCCACATCATAATGGTGTTAATACGATAAATTATTCAAAAGGTATCCCGGCCTCGTATCATAATCATCAATTGGGCATAACGATGACGGGAAGAAAAAACGTCGTAGGTGATTACGAAAGGGAAGGTAAAGAAGGAATTTCCTTATGGAAAAAAATAACTTTTTTTTTTGCAAATTTTCTTGCCTCACATTCTCGGTCTCGGACACGTAGGTAATCCGTAGTTCGTAGAATCAGAGTTAGAAAAAATGTAGCTGTTTCCCATAAAAAAATACGATAGATTAGTTTCGACTTTTTTTTGTTTTATGTATTCACGTTCATAGTATCACAGGATCAATTTTGAGAAACGCATGCCATAGGCAGAAGAGGAATGTTTGTTTTTTTGGGTGCACACGGCGTGTCAACTCGTTCATTCATTCAGTGAATGAATGGAAACTACCAAGTCTTTTACTACGCACACACAACACAACATTTACATATTTACTTAAGTAATACTTTTATATAATAATAAAATATAAATGCATACAAAAGGGAAGAAGGATAAATATGCCGAACTAAATTGAAAAAAAAGGGAGAAGAAGAACTTGACACTCACCTAGCTCTAGTTTTGCCTTTACTCATGTAATTCCTGCTAGTTTTTTTTATTGAGAATGCGAGAGTACATACATAAACACAAAACTCTTTTATTGCTCGCAAATGATGCAAATAAAAAATACAGAGTCCCAATACTTCTATAGAAGTAACGCTGTATTATGCTAAAGCTAAGTAATCCGTGTCGCGAATGAAACCAGATTTTTTCCAAGCTTTTATCAACTCTATAGATTTATTTGGAGATACATACAAGTTTAAGTAGTTTGTTTTTTCCAAAGTAAAAATCTGTTCACGCTAACAAACGCATGCACACATCTTGCCACATTGTATGTCCACGTGAAACAACAACACTTTATATTTATTTACAAACCAAACACATCGTTTTTATTAAGACATGCAATGTCACATTGTGGTAGGTTTACTACTACGTGTTCATGAGAGAAACAGAAATAAACTTTTTTGTAGAGAAAATTAATTAGGGCTATATAGCTAAGGGAAACATGGATGAGAAGATATTGTTTTATAGCACCCGAACCGGAGAATGTGTAATAGTAATTAGAACTTCTAATTTTGTCCCTGCATCATCATAACTTAACTGAATGGTTTTTTACACATATGTCACATTACTATTGCATGCAAGTGGAATTCAGGTGTAGACATCACATCACACAAAATTGGCACGTGAGCAAAAATAGCATTGGATGTATGTACATGGAAGTTGGAAGAAGAAGCTTTTTCATTCTCATCATTTGCAATAGTTTGAAAACTATTCTAATGCATGCTATGAGAAGAGGGAAGTTGGAAGTGAATATCTTGCCGAATAAAACCGGTAATAACGGAACCAGTTGTAATGGCCAAGTTCATTCAAGCCAACTCGCTTGTTCCCGAAATTCAAAGCACCTCGGTGGTTCAAAGCACTGGTAGTGGTGGGGTTGGTGATGGAGGAGGAAACACATATGCTGTACAGATAGATCATTCAAGCAAGAGTAATCCTGCTTTAATTTACGTGATCCAAGATGACGTAGATATAAAGGGTTATGGATCTCGGAGGAGCCGTAGTAGTTGTGTTCCGAACGTCGTAGTATCTCGTGTTGCTCTTCCTGACTTTGATCAGTTCGCCGGGGATACAGACACGCGTACTTCAGCATCCTTTAGCTCTCGTAGTGCTTCTGCTAAAAGTAGATTAAACTAAACTAAAAAGTATTTTACTAGTCAATTATAGAAATTCTAACAATTTTTGGAATTACATGTTTTACAATGATACGAAAACTCTTGGAATGATACAGTTTTCAAATTCCATTTCGGTTGCTTTCCCACAGATTTGCTGACAATGGGTCGTATCCAAGAATTGAGGGAAAGGATGGGAGGAGAGCGTGTGAAAATTAATGAGAAGGCGCTTTGGAAGTGTTTAGGAGCCGAGTTCTTAGGAACCTCATTACTCCTCTTTCTTGGCATTGGATGTGTACTCAAGTTCCAGGAGGATCAGGAGAAACCACTTAACTTTACCGGTGTTGCAATTTGCTGGGCGTTTACTGTGGCCACCCTTGGACAGGCAAGTACCAATCAATTTGAAAATTAAAGAAATGCGCACATTAATAGAGCTTTAGCAACTTAGAAATAGTTCCAGGTAAATGCTTTGTTACCTTCAAGGAATATGCTCAAAGGTATATGGGAATTTTTTTCTCACACTTTTTGGCAGAAAAATTACATGCCTATCTAGATAGCGAATCTTCATTTTTTTTCATTGGCACGCACAACACAACCATAAAAACATCCAGAAATTTTCCATCCAAATATAAATCTTAATTTCCGGCCAGCTCTATTTTTTGTAGTGTAATTAATCTTCTTAGACGTAATTTGATTTTATCTCACCTATTTGCCCATTTAATTTACATGTGTGCTTTTCTGAAACCATCCAGCCTTGAAAATCTCACTTTTACTTAAAAAAGAGAGGCAGAGGGTATTAACATTAACCTTAGTATATTTTGTTATTATAAAAAGAACTGTCCAACACAATCACAAGCTAGAATCGTGACGTGATGGATGGTAAAGATAGAGGATTTTTATTTGCTGCGTTTGAGTTGTCTTTTCTTTTAAAATATTTAAATACTGAATCACTCGTCGTGACATTTCATCACACTTTAGGATATTCTAGTATGATCAATCAAAATCAACGCTCTTAATATGAATCGCTTTTTTACTCAATCAAAATTTTTTCCGTCAGCCAAACAAATCAGCTTTTCGCTTTCTTGAATGCGAAAGTGGTGCCTTGATAATACAACCATTGCAATGCTATGCGTGCGTGTGTAGCATATTATAACTACGAAACATTTTTCATCTTTTATTTGGCGATCAATATGCAAAAAAAGGGAACGAAAGGAATATATAAATAGCTCCAGTAGGAGTTTAACCTTCCAAGTCCATCGATTTATTTATATATATTTTTTTACGATAAAAGTTGCCTAGATTTCGAGGTGGATCGGGAGTTGTATACTGGAGAAAAATGCTTTTTATTCTTAGGTTCTCTTTCCCCTCCACGTGTAAAGCATCGTCATTCGTAAATTCTCCATATTTAAGCCATGCTTAGATATTTCCTTTTGGAAATCAGAAGCAAGGTTTATGCCAGAATTGGTGGTGACCACCTCGTATTAAACGAAAGATTAATTCATAAAACAAAAATACGTGTGTCCGATTCGACATTCGAGGACATTTTTGTGCGACAGACCAAATCAATGCATGTTTCATATTCAAATTCCAAATGACCTCTACATAAAATGGAATTAATTTTAGGCTTAGGTGCCCATGAAGTAATCTTTTGGGTCTCAAATTTATTGTTTTTGAATATGCCTAATGCCATTGGGATATTATGTGCAAGGAAAAGGAAAGGAAGGAAGTGTAGAGTAGAGTAGATGGGACATGCTTGATCCCAGGACATAAAGAATTATGTTGTTGTTGTTGTTTAGGAAGGATTAATTACTCAGCGAAATATTAATTAATGCATGAAAGCAAGTGAGTTGTGTTATTGGGACCAATTTAGTGGAATGTTCTTTATTGTCTAAGATTACAAGAAAAGGAGGGCTTAATGAACATGATGACATCTAGTTAGAAAAGGGGAGTTCGTAGGTACACTTTATGTGCTGTCTATCAGCATCAAAAGTCTTTATTTTCTTCGCGATCAAGGCTTTGCAATTCAGGATTCGACTAAAATTGCATTATAGTATTGGGTCTATTCATGCGAAAGAAATGCGTTTTGAAAAGATGTGTCATTTTTGGCGAGATGAAAAGGAAGGGAAAATGACTTCATGAATTTGAAAATAAAATCAAATAAATATTTATGGGATTGAACAAGACATCGTGCATTTTGCCCATTATACTCGTTTTCATTCAATGAATAAATAATTTCCTTGAATACAAGCCACACAGAGTCCAACCTTAATACTGACCGAGAGGAAGGTTAATTATCTGCTAAACGAACATTTTTTGGAAGAGGATTATTGACTCATGTTGGAAAACCATTTCTGGCAAGTCATCTCTCACCCTTTGGTCTGGTCAGTGAGAAAAATCTCAAGAATAGAGTAAATTTTTGGGATATGTAAAAACTTGAATATAAATGGCTTTTTGATAGGATATCGAAGGGAACTTGCATTTTATTCGTTATCTCAATTCTATGCATCCAATTTCCATTGATTTTAAATTGAGATAGGGAATAGACGCAATTTAATAATGTAATTCATCAGTATTTTTTGGCAAGCTTCTTTGCTCTGACTTTTCGTTGGGCTGAATCTTTTTTTTGCCTTTTTATCATGATCACATCATGATCATCTTCATTTTTCTCCTGCGCTTGTAGCTTCCTCCTCTTCACCTCACTCCATATTAATCCTGAGTCTTCATAAGTTTTGCGGAAATTACCCAAAATGACAATTTCCCTGACCTTGTTCATTATTCTCCTTGAAAATCCAATCCTATCTGTTCTTTCTTGCGCTGATTTGATCAATTGCAATACATTTTTAATGTCTTTAATTTTTTTTAGAAGAATTATTTCCATTTCATTTAAATATTTGTGCAATTTAATTCTCATCATCATTACTCACTAGGTGGCCAGCTTAAGTAAAGTCGTATTATATCTTTGTCGCTGTGAAAGAGCAATTATAGTGGTGGTGGTGAGAGAGGATCTTGTGTGACGAACTGGGCAGTAATTCTAAATTATGGACTTTATTCCATTATTTGGGAGGTGTGAAAAAGATTGTATCCTATTTCAATTTACAATGTTCTCCCTTCCAGTCAGTAATTTTCATACTGAGCAATTAACATAATTCATTGCAAGTCCATATATCTTGCCAAGCCAAAATGAGTTAGTTTTCTCATTATTTTCCCTTAAAAACAACAGGTTAGAGAGACGTACTCATTTATTGAGCTACATAATTTAGGATTCCATTTCTTTTAAAAGGCTGAGATTCCTGCAACAAAATTCATGATCTGATTAGGTCTAACATAAAGTCCTTTAATTTATGATCTTTGCGAAGGCTGAAAGCCTTCCCAATAGTGCAAGGAAATAGTAGCAGCTTATTTATGCACATAAATTATCGACAATGTTAAAATCCAATTTGGTTTGGTTTAAAGTTACCAAAAAAATATTGATGTCCCTTCAAGCTAATTTCGACATTTTATGTTAATTTTGCATTTCCTGAATTGTAGATTTTTTTAATGCTTAGACTTTTTCTTCAAATGAAAATAACAATAATATTGTCATCCTCCCGTAAATGGTATTTGCCTGGTAAATTCAAGGCATTGCAAAAGCCAGTCTCACGTTTAGGAGATTTTTTAACGATAGTGTTTTGCTTCAGTTTCCGTAATTCTATAAAAATATTGAGTCATTATTACTACCCAGCATTTAATTATTGCCTCATGAAATGAGGATTGAATGTCTCTATTTAACAATGCCGAAGGTTAAGTTTTGTATAAAAAGGCTACTTTTATAATTGCACAATCGTTTCATTAGCTTTTCATGCTCAATTTGTCAAAAAGAAGGTACAGGTAGGATAGTTTCGTCGTGTATCATAAAACTTGACTTTTAAGGCAAGATTCAGTTGCATATTTTGTTCGAAATGAGATTTTTCCCTTATCGGCTTACTCTTTATTTATTTTATGTGATTCAGAAATTATTTCCGGTTTTTATTATTATGTCCAAGTCTCATCAAAGTCATGTATCATTTTATTCATTTCATTTTTTTGGATAATTCATGTAGAATTAAGTGCATTAGAATTCCATGTGCTGACATGATGACACTGTAACCTATTATGTCCTACCCTATTCCTCCAAAAATTATTTGCACATGGTCGTTTGCCTTCCTGAATTTAGAATATTTGTGTTCCTACTTACCTTCATCCCCATTGATCCACCTCACCTAAAAAAGGTAAACAGGATTCTTGCATAGGATATGTGATGAAGTGCAAACACGCAATACATATATCACGAGTACATCTCCCAAACAATCTTTCAATTTCATGAACTTTAAAATTCGTTTGGTTAAGCAGACAGATATTTGCAGCCACAAGTACAGTTCAGAGACCTTTGTCATTGTGCCAATTTTTTTCCTCCTCTTAAATGAGCCTATTCATTTATTGAACTGAAGTTTTTGCCAGATTGCATTGCATTGCACTGCATTGAAATGAAGAAGGAATAATGATAAAAAGAAAAACTACAAATGTAGTTGTAACAGCAATATATACCCATCTCGTCTAATTCCATTCTTTTCGATTGATGTATCCAACCAAACTGCTACAATGTGCGTTTGTTTGCCCTGACCGAGCACGCACTTTTCATGTGTTTGAATCACTAATTAGTGGTTGTAACTTGTAAGTGACATATAAATTAAGAGAGTGTCAGAAATCATTTTCGTACTTGGACCAAGCAATGCTACTTCATGACTCATGACACATTCAAATTCACTATCCCAATTTCATTCACGAGAAAGGAAAATTACGAGAACAATGATATCTACTTGATCATCTCATCTCCAAAAAAGCAATCATATAATCGGCGTATCAGGCAGAGTCACAACTCAGAACGACCTACCAAGTTCAAACGCATTCTCTTTGTGGAGTGACAATGCACTTACCTAAATTCAAATCATTTTTAATGACTTACGCATAATCACCTTTTTTAGATGATTGTAGAAAAAAATGTTATTACAAAGTTTATTGAGCATTGCGTAATCGAATGATTATGCCAGAGGTGATTCTAAAGAAGACGCACGATTACCATTACTACTGTTAACTACAATTTTCATATTACATCGAGTCGACGACGACAATTGCAGTGCAATTGTTATTTTGCATGAGACATGCATAAGCGCATTGTTAGCACTTTTTTGTTTCTTTGTGATGACAGGATGCCTCAGAGGAGGCAATTTTTTTATGGCTACAGGTAGCTATTCGAAATTATCAATGGGATTATCTCTCTCTCTGCAGGCAGTTGCATGAATGGATTTTTAATGAAATTGTACTAGTAGTTCATTGTCACAACATCATCGACAGATCATTTTGCCATTAAAGCATAGGTACATACATACTAACATGAGCTACTACTAATCTATCTATCTACCTATTTATTATCCCTACCTGTCAATTCATATTTTCACGTGGAATTTGAAATTGTCAAAAAAAGACGAGTTGTAGTTGTAAAATAATTATTTACTCTTAAAATGATTGTATATTATTTATTAGACGCTTTTAGTTTAAACTGACCAATTTACTAGAATTTTAGAACCTTTTAGATTTGATTGAAGGATTTATAAAAAGTTTTTCATAATAAGTAGGTAGTAGCATCTATAATTTTGCACGAAATGATTTGGTAAAAAGTGCCTATGACCAGTTCGGCAATCAATCGCTGCATTATTGCACCAGACAGAGACAGCCAGGGGTCTTGACATTGGTAAAATGCTTGTAGAACACATGTCGTTCTAGTTTTATAACTTTTGATAATGACGTATTCTTAAATGCTTATCAATTTAATTGAACATGTGTAACTTGATATCTAAACATTTTTGGGGTGAATAGGGTCATTAACTGGTTTTAAAAAATTATGTAATTTAAAAGAAGCGCATTATGTTTGGGTTGTCATTGAATTTCCTAATCATGATAAACACCATCATCTAATCATCGCTTCAATTTTATAGTCGTAACATGAAGATAAGGTAAATGTTGGCATGTGTTATTTTAAGCATAATGCAGAGAGACTGGAATCAATGGTTGCGTAATTTGGTATTCAGTTTCTAAAGTTTTATGATCTTGAAACTTGAAACGACTGAAGATGTTCCAATCGTATGCAGTAAAATGAAAATTATTAAAATTTGAATATGGACATTGATAAAAATTTACTGGCTTTTCTATAATGAGCCAAAAAAAGATAAAAAGTGACGATTTAAAAATGCACATTGCATAAGTAATATTTTATGACTTTTGATTACCATTTCAAGAAAGACACAATTGCTGATTTTCTTCTTTTTCCATTTGTTTTAGGCATTAGGAGGCGTATCGTGCGACATCAATCCTGCAGTAACGCTCGCAAACGTGGTGACTGGAAAGACTCCAATCGTGAAGGCTTTAATGTACATCTTGATGCAATGTCTCGGAGCCTTAGCTGGAACATCTCTCCTCAAGGTAAACTAGAATATGAAACCATGTAATTATGGTAAAAGAAATCTCTACGCCCTCGGCTATTTTACCATTTCAAATCTTTGGCAATCATCTTTTAAAACATGCAGTAATCAGAGGTTTTAGAGTTCTTGACTCGTTTATCATAAAACCACAATATTTGGCGTCATTATTTCTTTACCAAACTGAGATTATGTGCACAAATAAGCATCTGGAGAATCCCACTCATTTAAAGCCAAATGGAAACAATTTTGTAAGCTTTTTGGAAAATGGTCTGGAGAAGTGTCAATGAGGTCTTGTCCAGGCCAGGTAATAATTTTGTTTACGTCTGTCAAGAATGAAGTTCGTGCCGTGTCATGCCACTTGGACTTTTGCTTATTATTTTGAACGCAATTTCATCCTTAAAATAAACATTAAAAGGCTTCTATTGGCTTTTTAACAAACACAAGATGAGTCCTTCTAGCAGGCCCGAGGA
>JAHZMX010001557.1:0-10197 GCA_027743895.1 Seira musarum | reverse complement strand
GTTATTTGTGTGCTTGTGAATTATATTATGGAACGAAGAGCGTTCACACTTAATTTAGACATTAAAATTCTGTAAATTTTTATCTTCGTCAGAGATGAAAAGTTCCCTAACTTTATAGAATTTGCTTCACACTGGGAAATCATTTTCCCATGAAAAATGCCCAAAAGTGGGAAATTGAATTTAATTAACGTAGGCAGATTAAAGAACACATTTACGTCCATCCTGCGAGGGGTCTCATCTTGCCCCAAAATGGCGTTTTGGACATTCTTCCATTTTCCCACTCGCAATGATAGACGGGAAAATAAGAAATCCTTGGAAATTCCATTAATTCAATTTCCATACTAATCTCACTTGGTCTTCAGCTTCCTTTTCAACTGAAAGAAAAACTTTCTTGATCAAAATATGTGCAAATTAAGTGTAAACGTTCTGGGTATTTTTTTGTGCTCTTGCAATTTAAATTTATTTCTTTCAGAGGAATCCCATACGCAAAGCCACCAGTTGGCGATAGAAGATATGAAGTAAGAAAAAATATATTTAAAAATCTTTTTTTAAATTGTGAGCGAAACTTTTTGGTTCCAATCAGCCTTCGGAGCCTCATGATGGGTGGGAAGGGGAACTAGACGCCACAAGATTTGGATCCCAATGTATGCAAATCAACGTTATCACAAGACGTGTGATTGGCGACGAAAACTGCTTATTTCTCAACGTGGCCACTAGAAAAACCTACACGAAGGATAATGTGCAAACTGTAAGGAAACAAGATCTTCATCCCGTCATATTCTTCATCCATGGAGGACTATTCATGTTTGGTAGTGCTAATCCATTTGGAACAAAATATTTCTTGGACGAGGATGTAGTTCTGGTTTCAATAAATTATCGTCTGAATTCTTTCGGGTAAATTTTGCATGATCCATAATTATCCTTAAATGAAATTAAAAATAATTTAAATAAAATTAATAGGTTTTTAAATTCTGGGGATGACTCCATCATGGGCAATATAGGACTTAAGGTATTTGCAAATTACAATTTTAAAAAATCAATTGAAATGACACATCACATGACTGATCACTGACATGAATAGGATCAAAATCTAGCGTTGCGTTGGGTTCAAGAAAACATCAAGTTTTTTAATGGAGATCCCACAAGAGTAACCCTCCTCGGGGAAAGTGCAGGTGCGGCTTGTGTGCATTACCACACAATATCGCCGATGTCAAGGGGACTATTTTCCGGCGCAGTGTCATTAAGCGGAACTGCTTTAAGCCCTTGGGGTCAAATTCTTCAGCCGAGGAGACAATCTAACGAATTCGCGGAAGAGCTTGGGTGTCCAACAAATGACACAAGTGAAATGAAGACTTGTTTGCAGTCATTGACAGCTCAGCAAGTCGCCAGTTATCATTTGGGATACATGGTAAAATTACTTTGGAATTATTCGCACAAAATTTGCAAAAAATTTAATGACTTTTCATATTCCAAGCACAAAGCTTCTGAAGGAAGGCAATCCGTTTTTGGTCCAACTGTTGAACTTCCCGATGAAGATCCCCTAAAAAAATCTGAACGATCTGACGTATTCCTTCCAGCCAAAGCACTGGACATGATTCGGCACGGTGATATCTCTGATCGCCCCTGGATAACTGGAGTGAACTCTGCAGACGGTCTTGTCTACCTCATCGCCATTTTGAGGAATGACACTTTAAGGAAAAAAGTTAACAGCAAGTGGGATCATTATGCCCCTCAACTTCTAGCTTATCATGATCATCCGGAAGCTGGAAATATTACGAAGGATGTCAACAAATTTTATCTTGGTGGTCAGGACCTGAACCATGATAATATTAAGGAACAAGGAGAGTTGTTTTCGGATCGTGGATTCTTCGTCGATGGACATGATGTTGCAATAATGCAATCAAGAGTTGCACCGGTGTACGCTTATTATTATTCTTATGAGGGGGTTTGCAGTTTGGGAAATATGCTGTTTACGAGGGCGAATTATCCGTTGATTCCAAGTGACATGAGCTATGTTCTTGGCGGAGGGACGGTGTGGTTGAAATCAATGTTGCTTAATAAGAGACAGAAAAATGAATTTGGAGTATTTCATGGGTAAATCAATTCTTGTAATAAAATCTAACAAGGGAACATCTCCGAGTGCCCCCTGCACTTTTACATAAGACACACGTTTTCTAGTTCAGGTTTTCCTACTGATAGTGAATCCAGTGTCAGTTTTTCTAATAGTGGTCAAACATTTTTCACTCATATTTGATCACATGCTAAACGTCGACGATTACCAAAATTGCCTGCAATTTAAAACGTTTGAAATGTTTAAATTAGTTTATTTTTATTTTTTGACTGACATTTTTTGGATAAAAAATGAATATTTATGTTTATTTTTGGGCATTTGACAATAATTCAATGGTCTCACCACAATCTGCATAACAAACGGATCTAGAAAATTTATGTTTTATGTGCAAGTGCAGGGGGCACTCGAGAATGCTCCCTTGTAAGGCTAACAATAACCTTTGTCTTTGCAAAATTAACACTGATCGTACCAAATACTTTAAGTCGAAAACTTATTAGGTCAAAAATTTTAAGTTATCTGGTCTGGTGGTTGACCTAAAAATAATTTTAAATTTAGGGATGAGATGCCATTACTCTTCAACATTCCAATGATTCGACGTGAGGTCACTCCAAGAGATGAGGATTACAACATGTCAAAGAAATTGGTCGCTCTCTTCACATCATTTGCCGAGACAGGTAAACCAGATACCAAACGAATGAACGTTGACGAGCCACAGGTTAATTGGGAGACGGTTAAAACTACCAACCCAGGTTTGGAGGATAAGCCTTTAATGAGGCTTGAGCTTAATGAACCCTTCTCGATTAAAGAAGAACCGTTTTATGAACGAATGCTTTTCTGGAAGAATAGATCAATTTCCTATATTTGTGGAGAAAATTATGAAAATAAAGAACATAAAAATGTTTGTCTATATAAAAAATAAAAATTCGACAACTTTTTTTTCAATTATTTTTGCCAATGGGAATTCATGCACTTTTCTTCGCGTTTGCCTTTGTTCATGTTCCTCATCAATTTTGGCTGTGGGGTGAAGTGCAAAATGCGGGATGCAGTTTGTTTAGCCTTAATCCATGTGAAAAGAAACAAAAAACCTTCAATTTCATGAAGGGTAGATCATCAAATGCAATGACATGAGTGGAAGTGGTAAAAAGTCGAGAACCTCCAATGCTTCTGTGGGGGCTGGATGGTCATCTTGTTCAAAATGTAAGAAAACCTTTTCCAGACAACTGATATCGAAGCACTCGGCCGAGGATGAAACAGGATGTCGCCCTGTGTATCCTTATCTGAAGGATGAGAATCTCTTTTGTCTCTTGAGCATTGTCAGCACTTCTACTAGTAAAATAAATTACGTTTTTATGCTAATTTTTTATAAAGCGATTTTTTTCTTTGGAGTAGTCAAATAATAACTTGTTTTTTTGTAGAAAAAATTGGTGACCTCCCCTTCATCAAGGATAAGCGGATCGCATCTTCCACAATTTTCCTTTCGGAGGACGTGATCAAAGAATGTGGATTGAAGACATTTGGATGGATAAGTCTTGTCCCGGTGACAGCGGCTGATGACACCAGACCTAAAGAACATGGTGATGGTGACCTAACGGCGACAACGACCACGGATCTTCCTCCTAGTCGATATGCATTCCGTGTATGGCCCATTCCAGAATCGATAGGATCAAATCAGTGCAACTTGACCTGCGTTCTCTCAGCAGAAGGCTTCAGGACGAATCAGTTAGTGCCCTTCACGAAGCTTGACATTGGCGGTGATGTTCTCGTTGGATTAGTGTCTCTTGAAAGACTGACTTCATCAGTACAACCAGTTCAACAGTTGTTTCCTCCGGCCTTGGAGATTACGCTTTGTTTAGAAAATTATGGTGAAGTTGACAAGGGATCTTTTGACTCTGAGAGATTTGTTTGTAGCTTTAAACGGTTATTTCAAGATAGGCCGGTGGCATTGATGAGTCGATTTAAAATCCGATTTTATGCCCAGTTTGTGCACTTTTATATTAGTAAACTGGAAGGAGCTTTAACGACTGCAGCTGCTAGTGAACAATCCAAGTCTGATGATTTGACAGAGGAGTTTAAAAATTTGACTGTCAAGAGTTCAGCAACGCCACATTTTCTTCAAATTAGATCTTCCACAGTAGTTAACATCATAAACGAAACTAACTCACCGTTAGATTTAGATGACGTTTCATCCTCGAGAGATATTTCTTTGAAGGACGTTGGTGGTTTGGAAGAGGTGGTGACTGAACTCTGCTCGACTGTTAAATTCATTCTTCAAAATCCAAACGGTATGACAAAGAGAAAGAAGCGTAAGGGGTTGTTTGAGTGTGTGTTTTTGTTATCATTTATCGTTTTCTAGTTCCAAAGGGTATCCTGCTTTATGGTCATATTGGTGTTGGGAAGACTCATTTGGTGAAGGCTATCTGCAATGAATTTAAACTGTTCCAAGTTCATTATGAGGAGTTCAAAACTTTCAGTGTGGCTGGGAATAATGATCGAATAATGAGGAGCAGTTCCTTGGAGAACATATTCAAGGACGCTACTTCAAGGTGCAGACAGGGTTACATAATATTACCGTTAAAGTCAAACTAAATATCAGTCTCGGAACACAAATTTAAGCTGTATCTAAATTTGTAGATGTCCTTCAGTAATAATCGTGGAAGGTGTGGATATCATCGCTCCATCAAAATCCTCTGACGTTGGAACAACTCCTATCACCCAGTTTGCTTCGACCTTCTCCAGGCTTGTGTGTGACCCTCGCTTCCAACAATCCAAAGTTGTGATAATCTGCACCGCCACTAATGTGGACAAAGTTGATCCCAGTATGAGATCATCAAATATATTCGCCAAAGAAATAGAGATACCAGTGCCTTCAGCTCCTCAACGAGAAGATATTTTGCGTAGAATTCTTAGCCACATCAATCATTCATTAACGGAGGAGGACATCAAGACTTTGGCGGGTGGTACGCATGGCTTCGTCGCTGCGGATTTACGCGCCTTGTGTAATCAGGCGTCTTTGGATGCGGTAGCAAATCAATCTTCAGGTGATGACGTCCCTGTCATTTCCATTGAGAATTTCCGGGAGTGCATCAAATCTGTGAAACCTTCCGCTATCAAGAGTATTTTAATTGATATTCCTAACGTGAGTTTAAAATTAATTGCGGCAGCATAACTTTTGACTTATGGCTTAATTTATGACGTTCATGCGTTAGGCGCTCCTAACCTAGATTCACGTTGTTATGCTCAATAGGTCAAATGGGATGACATTGGTGGCCAAACTGATTTAAAATTTAAGCTCAAGCAGGCAATTGAATGGCCTCTGAAGCACCCAGAAGCATTTAAAAGGCTCGGGATCAATCCGCCAAAGGGAATTTTGATGTAAATAATTTAAGTAATAATTAACTTTAGGACAGTCGTTTATTGACAAAATTATCATGTATGTGAAGTTTGAAGCTAATTCAATCGTTTCTTCGTTTAGGTACGGACCTCCCGGTTGCTCAAAAACTATGATTGCTAAAGCAATTGCTACCGAAAGTGGATTGAATTTTATCTCTGTGAAGGTACGTAAATCGAAACTACTCCAATAGGTTCCAATTTATCATCATGTCAAATAATATTATTTTAAAACTACTTCTATCTATGCCGAGCTCCCCACTTTGCTAAAGTATGAGAATTGGGGAGCACTGATCATGAAATGGATGAACTTTCAAGTTTAAACTTCTATATTATTTGCAGGGGTCTGAATTATTCAGCAAATGGGTTGGCGAATCCGAAAAGTCCGTCCAAGCAATCTTCCGAAAGGCACGTCAAGTAGCCCCTTGTGTCGTTTTCTTTGATGAAATCGATTCTCTTGGAGGGGAAAGGGGAACATCATCTGGATCATCAAACGTACATGAAAGGGTGCTAGCTCAAATACTCGTTGAAATAGATGGGATCGAAGCGCTGAAGGATGTGACCATCGTAGCAGCTACAAATAGACCTGATCGAANCTATGCCGAGCTCCAAAAATTTGCTAAATCATGAGAATTGAGAAGCATTGAGCATGAAATGGATAAAGTTTAAAGTTTAAACTTCTGTTATTTGCAGGGATTATGGGATCGAAGCGCTGAAGGATGTGACCATCGTAGCAGCTACAAATAGACCTGATCGAATTGACCAAGCTCTTCTTCGTTCGGGAAGATTAGATCGTATCATTTATGTTCCACTTCCTGATGCCAACACGAGGAACGACATTTTCAAAATTCACTTCAGGAAAATGCCTGTGGATGAAGAAGTTAATGTTGACGTATTGGTCGATGTTACGGAAGGATATTCTGGTGCAGAGTGCAGAGGTGAGCTAATTCAGTTAGGAAAGTTGGAAGGATTTTTGTTTCATCATTCCATTCATCACTTGTTTCGTTCCTTTGAATAGATAACTGCGGCATGCCACGAAGCAGCTTTAAAAGCTCTAGAGGAAGACATCAATATCATCACAGTAAGCCAGAGGCATTTTGAAGAAGCCTTGTCAATGGTTAAGCCAAGAATAACGTAAGACCATATAGATTTCTACGAAAAATATTCAATAAATCCGAAAATGTTTAAAAACAAAAACTAATATTTATACTTTTTCCATTTGCGAGGTACGTCCATTTAACTTTCCTATGGATAGACTCGTGCGAAAATTATCATGAATTCGTCCTATCGTGTATGTAAAGCAGAAGCAAAATGCATCTAATTTTAAGATACAATGCCAAGTTTAGTTTTAAAAAATACGCACACGCTACGCACCACACCACATCATCTAGGGCACATTTTAGTTTTCAGAAGCAAAAAAGTAACTCCGGATGAATCCAATCAACTTCATATGGAAAATGATGTCCTTGTCCCAATAAATTTGCGACGCTCCAGCTCCAGCACATTTACGACATTCTATTTAAAAAAAATCTCTTCTAATTCACCCTTCTCTTGTATGTACTCTGACATGACTATGACATTGCCAATTATGCAAATTGAAATGTGTGGTCACATTTTCATTTAACTTTTTTTCCGTGATTCATGATCATCCTCAGACTAGACTGGACCAGAGGTGACAATTGACTTAACGGGCATTTGATAGAAACCCTCATGACTATGATTCCTTATCCATTCAAATCCATCCAGAAACAGTAAAAAAACTCGATGCCCGTTAAAATTATGATTCCAATCCAAAACCCTTCTTTTTTTGCCATCTCTGGTCTCCACTATACACATTCCAATGCATCCACCATTCACTTTTCACATGAAAATCTAGAGAAAGGGTTAGTATTATGGGCTGGGCGCAAGTTATTGGAAATTCTCCCGAAACTGTAGCTGGGGCAAATTGAGACATACATTAATTAATTAGTAATTAGGATCTATTTTCTTGAAATAAATTAAGGAGCACCTTCCCCTAACATATAGCAATGAAGAGCTTCACATCAATTTTCAGTGTGCTCCTTGGCGTAATTATGCTTTTCAGTTCCTCTGGTGCGTCTTTTAATTACCTAATTTTGCAAAAATTATTATTTTTTTATTTGATTTTATTATTTGCTGTAAAAGCACTTGCTAGAAAGAAGGATGAACGCCCAATCGTGAAGGCACTGGAAGGAGACACGATATCCTTATCCTGTGATCATGGATCGGTGTCAACCGACACTTTGTACGCAGTGAAGTGGTACAAAGATGAGAAGGAATTTTTCAGAAATTATCCAAAGGCAGAGAATCCAGTGAAGGTGTATCCGATCGAAGGCTTTACACTTGAGGTAAGTTGAGTTGAGGTCAATCAAAAACGTCAAATTACCTAATTTATGTATTCGATGATCCAGGAGCCTACCTCTTCACCTTGGCAAGTGGTCTTGAAAAATGTTAACGAGTCCGCCTCAGGAAAATACACTTGTATGGTGGTCGACTACCCAAGATACAGAACGATATACAGATCAACGCAGGTTGATGTTGCATGTAAGTCAATTTTTTTAATTCCATTGACATTAATAAGAGAAGTTGATTGAGTTTAATTTTGCACGTTTTATGTAGCCAAAAACATGACTCTGCATCAGCAACATCCTCCAGACGCTCCAGGAAGACGTAAGATCATCATATTTTTCTGAAAATCTGTTTAAATGACTTATTTAGAACTGAATAAGTTTTCCCTGACTAATTAGGTTTGAGAAGTGATGCTTCATCTCGTCGTTTTAATTGTCTGTTAACATCCACCTTGCTAATGCTGTCTATATCAGCAATGTTCTTTTGATATCGTTTTTCATTTGGATGGAACATGCATTATTTTGCTGCAGTAAAAGAAATTCATCAACAGAAGAGTCGCTACTAATTTTTTGTTACTTTATTTTAAGTTATATTTTTACTTAAGTAGTGTTTAAGCTCAATTTTATCGTGTTTATATTTTATTTCTTTTGTAATAAATAAAATTTCCTTTCTTCATTAAATGTTGTAAATATTATGAAAGTATCATGAGCATAAAATTAGGAAGACCGGGGCACTGTGATACTTCCAAGATTTTATTTTGAAAGTCAAAAAAAAAAATCATGTTTCAATGCAGAGCAGATGCACTGGTTAATACGTCTTGAATTGTTTTATTTTTCTAAATTCTGATTAATTTATCAATTTTAAAAATCTTTAAGCCACTTGATTTGGTTATTGCATTCGCTTGCAATTTTAGTGCGCATCATCATCATCATAGACATGAATGAAGGATTTTATTGAGCCAAAATGCCAAAATGTTCTATCTGAGTATGTGGTGAATTTTTAGAAAATTTTTAAAGAAAGGAATTGCCTTCAAAAGAAGTTATACATGAGTTTTATGCTGAAATGAAGGGAAAAGAAATGAAATCCTTCGCATTCACTGTTTACCCCAAATATTCTGGTAGCTCATGAAATGTTTGCATTCAGCTCATATATACATGTGCTTTGATGATGTACGTAAATGATCTCATGTGTGACTCACATCTCATCTGTGTAAAGTGGTGTGCGTAACAGCCGGATTGGAAGTAGAAAATAACAATTGCAAAACTATATTTTGTTTAATTTGTGAATTTAATTGGCTATTTAAAAGCTAAAGATGCAGGTAAGTTTTCTCGATTCATATTTTGCGACTTGGAGTAAAAAAATCTAACGGATTTTGGTTGTACTTTAATTCAGTCAGGATTAATCAAAATTCCTGCGAAAGTACCCAAGGTTTGACGGCAACTTGTATCGTTTTTTGAATAGTGAGTGTCAAGTTTTAAACGGAATTTCGACTGACTTGCGTGCAGATGATATAATTCTTTAATTTTGTTCATAAATAAATCCGTTCTTATATAGTTTCAGTCCGTAAACAATTACGTTAAACTCCTTCAAATTTTTAAGTTTTTAAGTCTCACTTTAATTTAATTGCAGAACCCTAACGAAGACACTGAGTGGAATGATGTTCTCCGAGCAAAAGGGATCCTTCCTCCGAAACCAAAGGAAAAGGAAATTTCTGAAGATGATATCGTCAAAATGCTGGATGATACAATTCAAGAAAGGACGGAAGGACCTCGTAAGTCCTCCTTTAACTGTAACTTGATCCAGCTTCTCTGCTATTTAATAACATTTTATTTGAACTATTATTTTTTGTTCTGAACCTGAAAGGTCGCAATTTGGAGAAATTAACCCTTGACGAACTAGACGAACTCGAGGATGAAGAAGAAGAAAGAATCCTTCAATCAATGAAGGCGAAACGGTTGCAAGAAATGAAACAAGAAATGTCAAAGAAGAAGTTTGGTCACGTACTCGAGATCTCCGCCCAAGATTATGTCACTGAAGTAAACAAGGCTGGGGAAGGCGTATGGGTCATATTACATCTCTACAAACAGGGGTAAAAACTGAGGAAAAATTAATAGATTTGGAGATCAAACGAATCGAATAGGATTTTAATTTATGAGATGAGACTTTAAAATAAAATTAATGAATTTGTTTAAAAATTATTTTAGGATCCCACTCTGCGCATTACTGAATCAGTATTTGGCCCAACTCGCAATGAAGTTTCCGTCCACAAAGTTTATCAAAAGTATTTCAACCGTTTGTATCCCTAATTATCCGGATAAGAATGTACCGACGATTTTTGTGTATTACGAGGGTGAAATGAAGAAGCAGTTCAT
>JAHZMX010001556.1:0-12407 GCA_027743895.1 Seira musarum | reverse complement strand
TGCGCTGTAAAATATGAATGACGAAGAACTTCTTCGGATGCTAAAACACTAAAACAGGTTATATTCAATGTAATTTTCTTTCCTTTCTACCTGCTCGCATATAAGTTTCAGTCAGAGCACATCATTCATAATGACTACTATGGGTCAAGTATTATGATCACATGAATATTTTTTTCTGTTTAAGGACTATGCGAATTACATACCTATTTGATCATCATAAAAATGCTAAAGAGGAGGAGGAGGAGGGAATGTTGTAAAACTCGGGCTTAAAAATGAACAAATACAGTTTACTCCACTTACCCTTTAAATTTTTTTGAGAGGGGGATGAGAATAAAGGTTGTAATGCGGCAAAAAATGTTTTTGTGATGAACTCCATCCAACTAACTCCTGGGTAAAGTTAAGCCCTAATAAAATGCTGATGTAGAGCGAAAGCTATCGTATCATAATTTTGTATAATCTCATCCATCAAAGTATAGTGCATCACCACCATCACCATTGAGATCATCCTCCTCCTCCTTCCTACATCACTATCACCGTCATGCATATCCATGTTATATAAACAATTTTCCTTGGTTTTCATTCACAGAATTTACATTCTGTAAAGAGAAGATACCTACTTAGTTTTTTCCTGAAGTTTTCATTCACTCACTCACTCATTCTTCTCGTCCACCAGAATAGTAATGGGGCAATAATGGTGATATGAAAGGGGCAAGAGAAACAACAATTAACTGTACTCAGAAACGCCTAATGCAGATGTGATGCATGCTCATTGAGCTAATCCCTCACTCGAGAAACTTTTTTTTGTTCCTCTACGCAATTTACACACCTCAATCTACAGAACCCTGAAAAAGTGTAATGTACTTTGCAAGTTTACCTGCAACTTATTGCTGCTAACAAAATAATTGAAATATTTTTACTACCATTTTTCCACGCTCCTTATTTCATACGAGTAATTATGCATTCCTCGTCCGTCCAATGTATCCTAATAGAATTGTATTTGATTGCAGCTTTTGGGAGGAATTTACAAAAAACTTTTATATTTCCTTGTTCGTCTTCTTCTGGGAAAACATTTTTTCAGGATGGGCCATACATAATGCTTTGAATTTCATGAAACGATATGAAACACTATCAGGGGCAAAAGACCCTTTTTATTAGTTGCAATCTTGAAGCATTAAATTTTCAGAAAAAAATAATTAGATCAAATTCAGGTTTAAATTTTTTTAACGGTTACTATAATTTGGACTTTTAGAAAACACTCGGCTGAAGGACCTCACGTGACACATTTAATTTACTTGAAAGCGAATATCGAATAAAATAAAGAAAATCGTGTTAGTAGGATAATATACAACCTGGAACTTTGCTGATAGCAGCAATAATCAACAACAAAAAGCCTTGCACCGCCTGATTTCTTTTTTCTGCAATAATGAGATTAGGATTACTTTTTTGCTTGCTTCATTTACAATAAACATGGGGAACCAGTCTCGTCGATCAATTTCATTCCATTGTCACGAAAGAGTCTTTTTTCATTTGAAAAGTGAAAAAAGCAAATAAAGCTTGAAATGAGTGTTGTATCCCATCTTTATCAATCTCCTTTTGCGTATGTGCAGGTGAAGAAAAAAAATCATTTTACTCTCGCCAGTGATTTACCACCGCACCTTATCGGCTTTTTGTTTCTCTCTGGCCTAGATTTGCAATTTAGCTGATAAAAAAATCTTTTTTGCTATGTGCAACAACACTATTGTGATTATGCCGTTTCGTGCTGCATTTGCATTTATCGGTAATGCAAATGTATGGAATAAAAGCAGTATTTGAGCAGATGTGTGTTTACACCTTGAGGTTATAAAGTGTATACACTACTCTTCGTACTTTTTCCTTTTTTTTTGCTTGCATTATTATTACCACCAACTGTTACTTTTGAAAGAGGATTGTTGTTCACTCAAAGTAAGTTCTTTTTTTTTGCGGTGTGGTGGTGGTGGTAGTATTTTTTGGTGTTGCACTTTTCTCTATTATTACTCCCTATTATTCACTTTGCACGTGCAGATTGCCATTATACGGCCCAGTGAAATATAATACCCATGCATATGTATACGTAGTTGATACATCTACGTTTAAGTATTTTTGTTTTTGTTGGTATTACGGGAGAATTTGAGTGAAATAAAGCATATAAGTAATTCCTTAAGCAGTTTTCTTCTTCTGCTTCTTCCCCTTTCATACAGCCCATAAACATGCATCTTATTTTAACTTATTCTTGGGCTTTCGTGTTTGATATTTGATACGAAAAGAGGCTTAAAGATTTGATGCGTTTCGGCAATAAGACTTTCCGTGGCCGTAACCTGATTTCCATTCCATATTGAATGAATGTAGGTTGTGTTGCAGTGATTGACTGTAATCTCGCCTAGTGCAGTTAACTTTATTGACGAAGAGAAGGAGTTAACTTTTTAATGATACAGTCTGCCCTTAAATTTGTACTATATAGAAAGAAAGAAAAAATAATCATCTTAATATTTGCATTTTCCTTTATATGTACGTTTTGCATTATAACACCTGTGCAATAATACTGTACAAAAAACAGTGCATATGAGATGGTTTGTACATAAATACAATAGGAAAAAGCACAATACACAGTCTACACGCTGCATTTAAGATTTTTGACAGGTGAAAAAAACGCGAGTTATAACCGCTGATTTCTTTATATTACCAAAAAACAGAGACTTATTACATTTTTTTCTCTTCTTCTCTCATTGTATTAAAATGTCTCATAAGAAAAGAAAAACGCGAGGGCAGTCAGACTGAATTATCCGTTGTTCTTTTTTATCCGAATAGGAAATGTGTGGGTGTATGTATATTATGAATTTTTACATTTATTTGGGCGCATAATGCATGCACACACACACAAACACATAAGACGAACAAGCAAGTTGAATGAAAATGCCTCAAGTTATCGTGACCGAACCTCGAGACCAGTTTTCTTTTTTGCATATATCGCAAATAATCTTCTTTTTCATTAGCGTACGATCATAATAATACTTTCTTTTCGTACTGGTACAGGTAAGCCACAAAGTGCACCTTAAGGCTTGGCTTAGTTTGCTTTTTAGTAAAAGTGTGTTGGCACTTGTCAAAGCAGACGAAAACACGATAACGTGTACGCTTTAATATTTAACTTTCAGATATATTTTACTTGAAGGAAGAAGAGAGAGAGAAAAACTCTTTTTTAGACACCTGCTGATTAGCTTCACCAAACAAAAAGAAAAACAATAAGGATCACCATGTGTTTGACCCTTGCCTTGCCTTCATTGCTGGTTCATTGGTTTCTTTTTGATTCTCGTGCACGATTACAAATGGCGATAGGGAAACGTGACAAAGCAACCCAAAAAATTAATAGGTCAGTTCTCGGAAACTGCCGATGATACATTCAAAGATGATTATGATGCAGTAGGTATTACGATGCCTTTTTAAATTGATCATTGTTGCAAATAAACAGAGAAGGAAAAACTACGTCATCGATATTGTTCACCATCTGATTCTTATGAACCAGGATGGAAAGTACGCAGGAAAAACTTCCTACTAATGCAATACATAGTTCCCAAAGGGGTGTACAACGAAAGGCCCCGTTCTTATCGCCTTTTGAATCGGTGATTTGATCGTTATAGGTTTCTAATTAAATCATTAATAGTACTCCAAACCAAATTCGAAAGGCAATGTTATCTTTATAAAAATTAGCACAGCTTTATTTAAAGCTCTTGCATTCATTAGTATAACATTAGTGGCCAGACTCAATTTGAGGCTTGGCCAAAGTCTAGACTAAAATGAACCATTAAAGAGATTAAGAAAAGGTGACAAATTTCATTAAAACGAGGGCAAAACTTTATATATTCCCATAATGTTTGCATTGGTTGACTCAGATTTTCAGAATTTAGAGTGGGTTTTATCAGAAAGAGTTTTTCTTTAAAACAGAACGTTTTTTTCTAACGTCTGACATGAAATGCAAATCAATGGCCATTTCCCACTATAATTACCCAGAGTAATGGGCATGAGAGAAGATGACTTTGTATTTAACTTTATGCTTTTGGGTAAAAGTCTTGAACAATTTCTGTTGCAAGAGGAGTTAAACCATTATGACTTTTTTGGAGAGTGATGATACTATTTATAAAAAATAGTGTTTTCATTATGATTACGCTCCTTCATCATGTGAACTTGATGAAAATATGTAGTATGTGAGTCATCAGAAACAACCATTCAACCTTTTAGAGACATTGACATCTACATAATGTAAGCATTCCACCACCATCACCGCTAATAACAAGAGTAAAAAACGCATGTGGTTTAAAGTTTTTATGGGGGCTTCTTATCATCACCCAAGATTATGCGATGTGGTGTGGATGATTTGAATATGCAGGAAAAAAATAATACTTTGTTTTTCCTTTCGAGCTAATGTCATTTCCCTATTGTGTTATTGCTAAAGGCAAGAGAAGAATAGCGAATGAATGTACTAGCAACTTTTTCCTTTTACAAATCCAATTTCAGATGCATAAAAAACTTATGCATGCATAATGTAGTGTAACTTACGGATTACATTATTCCTTGTAATTTAGTTTGTTTTTAAAACCTCGCGAGTAGGGGTCATCCAGTCGGGCATCATACTAGAGTCAGCATGTTTTTTTAAGTAGTTGTACACTAACAAAGGGCAAATATCAAAGAGGAATATTTTACCAAATTTTGGTAATCCTGCGTATGGACATATTTAGAAGTGACTCTTTGGGCTGAGAAAAAAATCCTCTTTTTTACTTTGTGCTCTTAATTTCTAAATGGAAAAGTGCATCGAAAGACAAACGTATTTTTCATGAGAATATAATATGCTTGCATGTTAATGACTAATAACACCTAAAAGAAAAAAAACGAGCAATTGAAGGAGAGTTTAAACAATATGATTAGAAGAAAGCATAACAGCAACAGTCCAGAAAAGAAGTTGTGTCTTTCTTTCGACGGAGGATGCTACTCTAGATAAGAATCCTCTTATCTGGAATAACCGCCCTTGTGCTCATTTGCCACAACAGAGCAAAGTCTGGGAACTGATAAACACAGAGCATAATAAAGGAGATGGTGTTTGTTAGTGCATTATTGCGATAATGAGAAATATTTTTGGAAAAATTCTTTTGGAATTACCAAGCAAAATGTACATTTTTTTCCCTGAAATGAATGGGAGATTTCAAGAGTTTGGTACTTCCTGATGAGATGAGATAAAACAATTGCATATCAGGAGAGAAGATATCAAAGTCTGGGAAATATCGAGATTGAGTTGTGTTGTGGGTGAGCTTAAATTTAAAAGGTTTCGACGAAATTTTTCCGTACAGAGTCAACAGCCACTCAGTCATGCAGTTCGCTAGTCTTGGTCTTGATATTTATTTTCATCGTGTATTGATGAAAATATGAATATAACATGATGAGTTGTAGCTTGATCTATATATAAAAATGTTCAAGGATTTTAGTTCTGATCTTCTCCCACCTGTAGAATACTTTTGCAAAGTGTTACTGAGCAGGTATGCCCGGGATTGTAGAATATTAACCCACCTACGTGTCAATGTTACTTAAACATGCAGGTATGCGGAATATTGTTTTATGCGTTGCTTAATGTGTGTGGTATTTTTTTGGGGGAAGTTAGCTGTTCAACAAAGCCACATAGATAACGCGTATTACACAATTTACACACTACACCCATCAATATTATCAACATCATCAACAACATGATCGTTTAAGCCCCAGAAATTGTTAGTATTGATAACATATTTAGGTACGATATAGGTATTTTCGAATAAGTTCGATTTATTACTACCAAAGCAAAAATCAGTTTAGTAAGGGGAATGATGATGATGATGATGTGATGATGGTGTTGTTACGCATGCATAGCTTTCTTTCAACGTACTCGCCTAGTCACAGTGTAAAGGAGGATGACGTGAGTTTTAGTTTGAAGCAACTATTTTAAAGGGGATTTGTGTAGATCTCTGGAATAAGTATGCATACGCAATGTGAATGAGTAAGAGAGGAAGCTTGCTTTGTTGTGACATACCTTTCTTCTCTCATTTTAGGAGACTGGTAATGAGTCATCCAAGTAAGCAAATATGTTTAATTTGGTGAAACATTCTTGGCGTCTTGAAACAAACTCCTTTGGGGGCGAATTCGAGGAGAAATGGAAAACTCAGTGGAATTATGCATCAAATTGTGAAATGTTTTTTACGACCAAAAGCTAATGCTAATTTCAAACATTTCAATTGATTGCAATCTTGAGTCTGGTGTTGTTGCTGCCTACTTGCTCCCAGAAAATTAATGCATGAAAATGAGGTCTTATCAGTAGCAACCTTTTTATAGAGATCCAAGAAAAAAAATAGAAAGGAAAGCAAGGTTAAAATATTTCTTGTTCAGTGCTCCATCATCCTCATTGTTAGCTTCGCAAGAAAGATGCCATTAACAAGATTAGGAAAAAAGAATGGAGAGATGCAATAAGTAAATGAATTGCAACTTTAAAGGGGCACCAAATGAACTCTGGAAGTTTACAAGACTTTTTTTTGTTAGAGACATGCGTGGGCTTAAAATACGGATCTGCTTTTTAGCTCGAGATTGTAATCTTGATGAAGATTTTTAGTGGATTGTTCGAATAAGAAATGATGCAATAATAAAATCAAATTCGGCTCATACAGATCCCATGTGATAAATTATATTATCTTACGAGGCAGCGAGCCGATAAGAAAATGATGACGGTAAAGAATTGAAGGTAAAATGGAAATGACTTGAAGTCGACATTTGAGTGTACGCTCATATAGCTTGATCAGGAACAAGATCTTAAATCCTGTTGCAATTTTTATGAGCATTTTCTTCAACAACTTTTTGCTATCATCATTCTAAAAGGATGGCAGACGCCACGTACACGACGTAATGAAGAAAGAAATGTTTGGAGATGGATACATTTTATCTCCACCAAAGTTAGATAGAAAAGTATGTATTTTGATAGGTTATCGATGGTACAGATACACGACAGTAGTGCAGCGCACAAAAGTACATCGGCTCTCTGAAAACACAAAAACTAAAACAAAGCATTCAAATCAGGTAGCATTAGTGACATTCGCGAAATCTTAATGGGCTCCACTCAAGACAGTGCTTACAGTATATTCCTTTGCTGAAGAGTGCTTAGTCTGTCTGTCGAGGAAGTGCGGTTTTATCTAAATAGACTAGACTTATTTTTTCTTTCATTTTTTCCTAACTCAACTGTGACTTTTTTAACCGAGGATTTTTCCCAAAAATAAAATTAATTTGAAAGGGCGTACACCAAAGCCCATCTATCCATTTGCTGAAATACATAGCAAAATAAGTAATGCCAATCTCCAACTCTAACAAAAGCGTACTTGGAGTCGGAAGTGGTAGTAAAACGAAGGAGTAGCCTCCTATTTTTACTTTCCCATTACATCTTTTTATCTCATCGCTCGCTCGCTTTGCAATTTTACTTCTTTTTGATGCACAATAATCCGTTTCTAATAAATTGTATTATCTTTTAATTACTTTTTATGCAGTGGTCGGTTGGTTGGAGGGTCATACATTAGGATAAACTGCAATATCCCTGTTAATGAGCCCGTCTAACTTGGTTGATTATGTTGACCGATGATGTTGATCATGATTATACTGGTTTAGTATTAGTCGCCACACACAGACAGACGGAATGAAAGAATGATTATATCATTAAATATCTTTTTTCTCTCTCCTATTTAGTTAGTCTGATGTCTCACTGGACGTTTGTGTGTGTTATTGGCTGAGGGCAATGCAATTACTTCATTGTATTGAATGATTTATGTAGATGATTAAATAAAGACGTCGTTAAAGTCACTGGTAAAATATACGCATTTCTTTTCATGTCCCACATAGTACTATTTCAAAAACTCAATTGTACATTTTTTACAACTGCGTAAGTACTGCAACTACCTCTCGGGTGTGCACGTAAGTGCATGGTTATAGTTATGGCTGCTGCTATTTTATTTCGGCTCACTATCATGATTATAAAAAGGAGTATAAAAATATTACTACTTTTATCTGCTGTTTCATGCATTTTCGTACATTCTGCGATATCCACAGAAAATTCATACATACATCATCATGGCATGGCGTGGCCCTTGGCATGTTTAGCTTTCGTGCATGCATGCGGCCAAACCGAATCTGCAATCACACAAAATTCTGAGAATGTACAAACAGTTCGACTGAGCTTATTAGAAAATTGTTTCTGTGAGATATCAGACAGAAAGGAGGATGAAAAAAATAAGCAAGAAACTCTGACGATTTGAAAGAGGATATTGAAATCAACTGCAATCTATGGCAATGTAGGGAACTGGTGATTTTCCGAACACGAAGACATGAATTTGAGAGTCTTCTTATCATTGAATAATGGCAACATAATCATATTCATTTTTTTCTCGTCAGGTGTATTATAATGGAAAAGGAACGCGCTCCGAGTCGTTAAACCTTCTAAGTAGATGGTTTAGGGATATATCATTTTTCAGAAAATTAAATTTTCATTCGAAGTCTTTTGCAAATTAGGTAGTAGTGTATTCCTTTGACAGCGCTTTATGTTTGGTGCTGGTGGGATGTCCTTCATGTTCATGGCATATGGGACGAACGAACATGAGGAAATGCTTTATAATGCAGTAATAATAGTATTGATGTGGACGAGTGCAATGCACACATTTCCTCTAGGAATATGAGTACGTATTATTATCACATTATGCCCCCCCCTCAAAAAAAGAACTTGAGAGAGAGTGGAGTGGCTGAAAAAATCACTGGAGCGTATACATTATATTCAAAACTTCAAATTGTAATAGTGAAGAGCCGACTTTTAAAACGCTGAATGAGTACATGACCAACTAAGAATTATGATTAGAATCTAAAAGAGTCCCCAGAAATTACATGAGCTAGCCATGCCGCTCAACACAGAAAAGAGCCGGCATGACATGTTTCTTCGTAAAGCTTTTTTTGTTATAAAACCCCTTGACATTACAGGACAAATTCGTAAAAACAGTTTTTTTGCAATATATATGCAATTGTTAACAACGAGAATAATGTTTGATTTTAATCAAAGCCTGGAAGTCAAGAAAATGGAATTACAGGACTGGCCACTGCTTCTCAAGGAAAATTAGTGTTTCTTTAAAGGGGCCAAGCGGCTGGGCGGTGTGGAGAAACCTCGAAACAACCTGAGAGCGGTGAACGACCACAAGAAATTCTAACAATGCATGTTTTGTTATACCACTGCTTCTCTTTTCCATCGATTTAAAATTTGTGTCATAGACGTCGGTAATCAAATTCATACGCTGTTATAAAGTTTCAGTTGAAATTAAAGGTTTCGCTAAAACCAAGAGTATTATCATTTGTATTACTGGTGACCGACGATTGACCTACCACACCGGCTGAAACTATCTGTATTCGTTGTCTTCAGTATCGAACACTGTTTCCTGGTTGTTATGTCCTCTCCTAAAGTGTGTTCTTAGTTTGGTTTTTCTCTTTGGGAGTGACAGAACCAGCTGCAAAGTGCTTTATTAATAATTATTGGAATTAAAGCAATTAAGTTTTTACTTATTACACAATCAAATAAGTTTGGTACTTACCATTTCAATGTTCCACCGGAGAACCATAAAATAATGTTTCGGTTGTTTCTGGTGTTGGCACTACCGCTACAATGCAGGAAAAGTGAGGATTGAGGAATTACTGTAGTTGCATGTGCGAATTTTTCTTCCGCTTTTTTCCAGTCGGCCAATCAAGGTGATGCAAGGTTATAGTTACATTAAGTGTATAATTGTTATTTAGTAGGTACGTAGTGGTAATATTAAACCTGTTATCTCACTTGGTATGCAACGCCACACTCTCCGTATTAGTGTACAACATCCGTTGTTCGTAAAAGCTAAATGGGTAAATAAAAATAGCTGCACGATTTCGTCTTGTTTACTCCAACAACGAGTGTGAGTGAGTGAGTGTGCCCAACAAACAGCATCATTTAAGGATTAGGGCACAAAAAATCCGCCTTCTCATCTGCTGAACTCAACAGTTTTTGTAAATTTTATGTTTGGCTTTCAATCTTTACTCTTGGTCTAGCTCTGTCTGGTCTGGTCTGGTCTAAGTCTTTTTCTTTTCTATTATTGTATGCTGTAACTGTGTAATATTATTACTCTTTCAAGAACTTTGTCTTAGATTTTTTGAATCGTTCATCTATTCAGTCCGTAAAAGATGTTGTGCAACTACAAGATTAGGTCCAATATATACAAAACCTCATCTTTTTCATTGGGGAGATGAGAAGTAGGTGAAAATGAAAGGAGTCATGCAGGTTGAGATTTCCGGTGGATAACTTTATGCTCCTCAATAGAAATGAATGGAAGAAGAAAGGAAGTTTGGTTGAAAATACCTGAAATTCTTTGCAAACTTTTGCCACACTTCGTTTGAGGATGGACCTTGTCTGGTCTGAATCAAATGGTTTTCCACTATGGATGTGTTCAGCATTCGTGGCTCATGTTTTATTATTGTTGTTTTTGTGTAATGCTCTGCAACACTTTTTTTTGCGTGGCTAGGGCTTAATTGAATGAAATGTTTTAGTTGATGGCCAAAAAATTATGGTTTTCATCCTAGGTCAACACTCGGAACACATTTAGGTACTTATGTGTTCATCATCATCATTCATTAATAAGCTTGGCTCAAGTTTGTTTGATAGGTACGTAAATGGTCTCCTCATTTAGTGAGGCAGTAATTTGGCAATTTTTTTTCGGAGGCTCTCTGAACTGTATTCATGTGAAATATGATGGATGTGTGTACGTCAAAATAATAAGAAATTAAAATTTAATTATCTCCCTTGTTGTTCACGTGGTAGATGAGAGGAAAGTATATAAAGGGCTCGTAAATGAGAGAAAAGGTTTGCCAAAAATTAAGTATGTGCGCATGATTCAAGGAAAATATCCGGCTTTTTATTCCCAACATGCAAAAGAATTACGATGGCTTAATGAAGATTGAATTGATTGGCAATGTTTTGGAGATTAAATACATACAATTCAATTCGTTTTCTAGAAAGTTAATGTTGGCGCATGCTGTATAGGTGGACAAAGCGTTCTTTATACAAGCGAGCTTTCTTCCGGAAAGCGTAATAATCTGATTATGAAGCTTGCGCATATATATTAATCATGCAACTGAAGTAATTAGTGTATTAATTTTTTCAATTTTATTTTACAGGGAGACTGCGTCAACCACACCGGAGGCAATTGTTGAGGAGTTCTTCATTTTATGGATGGGAGAGAATGACTTCATTCCTTTACTTTATTATTACTGTTGCCACCTTTTGCTTATCCTTCCTTCCAACTTCCGGTAAGACCAAAGTTACTTTACTTAAAATTAATCTTACTTACGTTAGTACCCTAATAGGATTTATATTAATTGATAGTAATCAATACGAGCATGTCTAATCTTAAAAACGAAATTCTTGCGTAATCTGAATCATCGTGGGAAACGGGAGTCGTCGTTTTTACCCCTGCTGACTATTTATTTATTACATTTATGGATGGATACTTTCGATGAAATTGATGCATTGTGTCATCAGTGTTCATACGTCAAGATTGTCTCCAATATTTCAAAACGCCCTATGATGGCATTTTTTGAGAGTCAAGAACGGTACTGAAAATGAGATGGGATCTCAAAAATGGGCAATGACAAACACAATATACAATCTTTTTTGTCAACTTAAAAATTCCTGCATGTCTGTCTCTCTCCTGTGCTTATGTGCACCGTGCACGTCTGATCATGTCCCCAGAGAGAAACAAAAGCTTGTCATTTGACAATGTTACATATTATTACTCAAACCTTTTTATGGTTCTATTATTCGCCCTACCTGATAAGGACATGTGATATCTTCATTTTGCTCATAATTATTAAGAAAACATGACATGTTTAAGCAGAAAGAACTGTTATGGCTTATTATTTGGCAAGTGTTCTGTAATTGCTCCTTTTTAAATTCATAAAATGCTATATTGCTCACAATCACACTAGCAATGCCTTAGGGGCTCTGAAAACGTCAAGTGTGAAACTGTAAGTGATGTGGACTGTGGATTGACAAGTGGTTAAACTTTAAGTCAAGTCTTTTAAGCTTATCACGGGATCATAATGCACCTCGTCTTTCTTCTACAAGCGGGGTTAAAAGTTATGTAACAAAAAAAACTTTACTCCGCAGTATCACATCCTTCCAGGAGTCCAAGAAAACTAAGCATAGTACTGAAGCTTCTGGCGCGTGGCTTGGTACAAATCCAGCTGCAACAAGAGCAGTCCATAATATCCACACTAAAAATCATCTCATTTTCTGTAAAAAGGATTATAATTTTGATACGCTTTTTTGATATGCAATTTAA
>JAHZMX010001555.1:0-16842 GCA_027743895.1 Seira musarum | reverse complement strand
AAATCTTTTATGTGATTTTTCTAGATATAATTTACGCGACTTTTTGCTCCACTGGATAAAGTGGCGAGGACACAACATCCACTTCCAGAGTTTCCATTGAAGGTCTAATGCTCCATACAATAACTTGTCTTTGGAAATCATCTCTGCTGAAAGTTTGTTTTTGTTTGGTTTAACCGAAATCTGTGATAGTATTTGCTTTATACAAGCGCAAACTAAAATGATCGTGCATTTTTTAAACTTTGTTATATATAAGAATTTTATTCTTCCGAAGCAGGTTGATAAAAATAAGTTTGAATAAGTTAACATTAAAATGGGCTGACCTCTGGCCTCAATGTTTTAGCACTGTATGCATATATTTATCCATACCAACAACCGCAGGAGCTCTATAATTACATTAGGTACTGAAAAACCGCCTACTGCTTTTACTGTTTGATTCTACAATGCACAAGTTATTTTTAACGCTCGTATTTTTTGTGTCAACCTTGTTTACTTGAGCTAAAAAAATATTTCCACTGCATGTGATAATTTTGAACTTTTTATACGTTCTAATTCGTAAATTATGGCTTTTCTGGAAATGTCCCTTATAGGAGTACTTGCTAACGTGCAGAATAATTTTTTATATTAATAGCTAATATTATTTCCAATGGAATGCAGAAAGTTCTCCGGATAACCAAACTTTTCCATTATATAAGTAATGTAGTTAATAATTGGCATTTCATGCAGCAGCAGAGAGCGTTCTTGACAAATTCATAATTACTTTCAGAATAAATTTTTGGCAACCTGGTGTAGGACAATGATTATCTGGGGTTGAACTTCTGCGGACCAAATGAGACTTTTGCTATTTTATTCAATGATTTTACATGTAATAGTGTAACATAAAGTACAATAACAAAATGACCTTGATATGAATTACAAGTAGGAGTCGTATAACAGAAATTAATACCCTTTGCATGGACAGCAATATTTATGGAAGTGCTACGCATTTAATAAAAAATTTAATTGTAAATTGCAAAAGACCTGCCTTACTTTTTACGGGTATTTTTCTTTGTATCGTTTTTGGCTTTCCGTTCCCACTTATTACGGATTGTTGGATAATCTTTGTAATCTAGATACCAAACATTAAAATGTTAACAAAAAATCGTGACCACATTTTTTTTAATTTGAATAGAAATGATTTATATATTACCTGCTAAAGACATTGTAAGCTTCTTATTAAATTTTTTTGTGTTCTTTCCTTCGTCGTCGGACAGATCACTCTCATATTCAGATGTGATTTTCTTTTTAGCATTTTTCTTCAGTGGACGAAGTTCATTCCAATTATTCAAATTGGTTTTGAATTTTGTATCTTGGGGGTTGCTTTCTACCTCAGGGGCTTCAGCATTATCAGAATCATCGGATTTACGGGATTTACATTGGTCCAAAACTAACATGAACAATTTGACCGTGCATGATCTACAGCTTTTTAGTGCCACGACGATGGCAACAAACAAAACCGAGAAAGCAATTCCAGCTGAAATTTAAAGAACGATATAATATTAAAAAACCTTAAGGTTTCATCTTTTCCATTGCTGTTGCTTGACTTACCTGCCACCGAAATGTATAAGATTGATCTTCGTAAATTATCATTCACTCCAACATGTACTTCAAAGTAACCTCTGAGGTTTTGTAGAGCTTCTGACAGCTCTTCCGCCGCTCCTTTTCCTACATCCCGAAGGTCCGCTGTGTTCACTGCAACTTTCCAATTTGTTGACAATTCCTGCACCGACCTAACCAAAGCATCTCCGGTAGCATTAGCAACCCCAACGAGATGGTTTGTGTCAATCTTAACATTAATCTGTTTTGCTGCTTCTACTATTTTGTCGGCCACGTATCGAAGTGTTTTTCCAAGTTCATTGACGCCATTGTCAATCGATTTTGTCAAATCTTTTGAGATTTCGCGAATAGTATCCACCGCGTTTTTCACTTGGTTTCCAATGCTAATAATTGCTTTATCTGCGGACTGCAACAACCTGTCCGTAATTGCCTTTGTTGTATTTATAGCTTCTTTGAGAACATTGCTCATTTCCTTAACGCCTTTATCAATTGTGCCGGTTACTTTCTCGGAGATCTTCACAAGATCTTTACTTGCTTGCCTTATGGAAAATCCAAGTTCATTTGCAGCGGTTTTTGCCACATTTTCTAATCGATTAACAGCATTGTTGATGCTATTGGTTAGACTTGTAGTTGAAGCGGTGAGAGCGTTTTCTAGATTTTTTGTGGATGTTTTGATACTATCTGATAATTCTCTAGCTGCCGCTTCTCCAAAATTTCTACCGATATTACTGCAGGCAAAGGATAAGTCTTGATTTAGTAATAAAATTATTGTAAAATAAGAAAATATTTTCCGCTGCATTTTTATACAGTTTGAATCTTAACGGAAACCTTGAAGCAAAATTGTACTGAAACGGCACTTTCGGAATGACAAGTTTTTCCCAGTTTCTGCTTTATAAGCTGCAGACTTATTATTTCAATCTTCATACAACAAATGTTTATTTGATGTCATCATTTTTGTAAATACTTTTGGTCAGAATGCAAAAGCTTTGTTGATTTCAAACATGTAAAGGAAGCGCGATGACTGTGATATTTATGACTCATTTTTACGGAAAATATCTTTCTTGAAATTCATAAAACGTGTCAACTTAAGGCTAAAATAAAGATAGTGGTGAGTGAGGTGAGCAGAAGGGAAAGCTGGCCCGAAACTTACTGTTTACTGAAAAATCTTATCGCGCTGCAACATAAATACGCTCATCGCGATCAACTGATAAGCCGTTCAAAGTTAGTGAATCATGTTACATATTTGTATTGACACTACGATGAATGTACCTATGTTAAACTGCTATGTATATAATTACGCATTTGGATTTCTCATCGCTTACTAAAAGAAACAATTTGAATCCAACCGTTCTTTTTCAACCCACAAAACCATCACGCCGATCATACCGAACTTAACTTCCTAGCGGCTACTAAATATTAGTGCAAAAATTTTGCTTGCTTTGAGACACTGCTCGAAAATATTTGAAGTGCTTGAGAACTTATTTGTTCCTGCTCAGATATGAAAACAAAAATATGGAGGGATTAGAATAATGATTGGTTTTTATTTATTGAAAAATAGCTTGCAGACGAGGGGTATGATAGAGGTATTGTCTCATATTAATATATCATTTACGAGTGTGAGTTACCTAAATGATCTTTTTATGAGCGCAACAGCATTTTTGCATAAACTCGCAAATGATTAGATCGAGCGTATTGCAAAACCGTCCTGTTTAGCAATTTAGAGGTAAAGATGGAGGCAAATGCACCTCAAGTGATAGTGATTTGTATTCTTTCATCAGCTTTACTATGTCCCTTGCTTCAACTTCGCGTTCCTGCGGATGCGCGTTTACCCAGTTGAGAACTAAATCATCCAAGACTTTTGCCCACTCTGACGGTTGCAAACTTGCGATGTCATAGTCTTTGAGGACTGCATAACTTGCTTTTGTGGCAACCCAAATCCCAAAAAGCCAGAATCCAAAGTCAAGTCTTTTGCGGAAGTTTTGAAAAAGCTCCTGTAGTAAATATTTACAACCATTGGTACCTCAAAATGATAACGTATAAGCACTTTAGTCGTAGTGCCAGTGGGTCTACATTTTACCTCATATGTTAAATTCATTGAACAACCGAGCTTCTCTGTAGTTTCGTTTAACTTATTCAGGTAAACGGTGAGTAATTCCTCCAGCCTTGTTTGACGTACATCTGGCTTCACAGAGGAAAAAAGAAAATAGCCAAGGTCGGCACCAGGTGAATCAATCCTGACGGCTTGAAGATCGATTATAATGTGATCATCACAACGATTTTTTTCCTTGTTCCGTTTAAATAACATGTTATTATTCCAGTAATCCCTAATAACAATTTGCAATTCCTAATTAGAACGATAAGGAGGGTTAGTTTTGAGAAATTGAAAATTTACAAACCCATGATTTAGAAGTAGCAACGGATCATTCGGGTCATGTTTCATTTTTTCCATTGCGTAATTCCAGGCAATTCCTAGTTTTGTTGTCAGCATGGAAATTGCTTCTTCTTTCCCTTCAGCGGAACTGTTCTATTTTGAAATTTTTTGAAAAAGTCCGTAAACCCAAACCCTTTAAAAAGCAATTTGATTAATGCTATAGTTAAGTTTACCGTCAGGATTAAAATACAAGTTTTAATTGTATTCTCCACTAAATCGTCCCATCCCACCGAGGCTTTTTCGAATGCTTCAAATTCAATCTTAGGAAAATTCGTTATCAACTTCTCGATTCCGCCGAGTTCTTTTATGAAAGCATGTGAAATTGCATGGTGTTTTGCTAATGAGACCAGCGCTAAACTAGAAGCAATTGCATATAATATTTATTAAATTTTTGACAACACAATAAATGATTTATTCAAAAGTATAAAGTCAATGAACAAACCTCGCAGTCTCAAAATCCTGCTTTTCAGTCTTGTCTATCAGTTCAAATCCTCTTTCTAAGACAAGATTTTCAAATATAGTCAACTTTGTGTCAGCGTAATAGCATTTTGGGTAAATGTCCAGCAGTTGACTTTGACTGGTGAAAGGCATGAAATCGTTAGAGCAAATATGTTCTCAAAAAATAATGCATAATACTTACATGGACGTACCCTTTGGAGGCCAAGAACTTTCTTACTGCCGGAATATACTTCGTAAAAAATAATGCTTCTTTCTCAAAAAGTTTTGTTTCTTCCAAAAACTCAGAATGGGATTTGTTTTCTGGCTCAGTCTTTAGAAAAAGATTTAGTGGTTCTAGAGCTGGATCACAGAAAGTAATTGTTGCACATTTTGTTTCACTCGAAAAATTTTCTCCTTTCAATCCAGCATCG
Source organism: Seira musarum (assembly GCA_027743895.1). Classification (NCBI taxonomy): domain Eukaryota; kingdom Metazoa; phylum Arthropoda; class Collembola; order Entomobryomorpha; family Entomobryidae; genus Seira; species Seira musarum. The sequence goes on along the minus strand of JAHZMX010001555.1, from coordinate 11,949 downwards.
TCAATTTTCACTTGGGAAATCTCTTCTTTTATTCCATCTAACAGGAGAACTTCTTTAATTTTCTCCTTCAATAACACAATTTTAGTAGTTTCGGACTGCATTTTTTTGAATTATTGTATTGTGCGCATTATGTTGAAAATAGGTTTTTAATTATAAGATCTCGAAAAATGAGTTTGCAAGAAGTGCGGTTTGTTGGCACGTGCTTTTATATCCACCATGCACAAATCAAAGATAATGCTTGATTGATAGGCTTATCTTACTAATATTACAACTGTGGTGATTAAATTGCTTAAAAATGACTGAAATAATAGGCAGTCTTAATGGTTACATGAAACCTGATGAAACTTTCAGTTTAATGCTAACTCAAACATATTTATCTACCTACTAATATGTATTTGATTGATACGAATGTACTGTATCAAAAACTTTCGTCATCAAGACACCATAATCGAAGGACAAGTTGTCCCAAGTCAATAAGTAATTAATTGATACTTCGATAACCGATTATCATAAACATGTATTGAAGTTGTCGATTAAAGTTTTGTCCCAATGTCGGCATAATGTACGAATAAAAATTTAAAATCATAGCGAACAGAGCAAGATGAGTGCAAAAGATTTGCACAGCCATTTCTATATTTAAGTAGTTGTAAATAGACTACTGATACAAATGTAACCGATCGTGCTCAATTTTTAAGAAATAACTCATTTTCGGAAACGTTTGTACATGATTTCATATGTAGTTGTGTAAGAGCATCAATTTTCATCTATTTCAGCAACACGTAGTGGTAAATCCACGCATTTCATGTTATTTTATTTTACCCATTTCATACATATACAGGTGATTATGCCAGTGCAAGAAGACTGACAGCGCTTTGAAAAATTATTGGTGAAGTTCTTTTTCGTGACTTATTGCAATCATGATGATAAAACCGTGCGGATGCCTAAATTCTGTTTGCCTACCTGCCACAATTTCTTTTACGAAGCCGATAAAATGAGGTGAGGTCTGCAATATTAATCATCTGAAAGCTTATAGGCATACATTTAAGAGGAATGACTCTGCTAGATTGAAAATTATTATTTTATTTTTTAATTAAAGTACGATTGCAGGTAGAAAGAAAAATTCCGAACAAGCCCTTTTTCAGATATCGCAATTTAATAAGCGGGTGACTATTAAATCTTTTATAGAGTTGAACAAATTCTTCGTTATGGCATAGTCGTTTGTATAAGTAGAACTTATTTTTTGCTACATTCTAACTCCATATTTAATCTGTATGAAAGAGATTTATACAAGAAATAATGCGTTTAATAATTTAACTGCCTATAGACGACGACGACTTCAGGCTGGTTTTGGCAATGATCAAAAATGGTATAATGAAATAGTGAAATTCTGCTCGAATCATTAAATAATTCGGTAAGTCAACTTCTTATTCTGGATGGGGAAATTGACAACCTTTACGCGATGATGAAATTAAAATTGAGTTCAAGGTCTACATAAAAATCAGAATGAGTAATTACCTAAAAAAGTGCGTACTATAAAAGCCGCACGATATCTTGCTTATCTGATCATACCTTGTAGGTATCAATTAAGATCCAGATAAATATTATTTGGAATAGGCTCACTGACCATTCGTTTTAGCCCAAACGGCCAATTAGTCCATTCTTCCTGAAAAACTTCCGAAAAAAAGGGATAAAAATGTTGCTGGAATCTGGACTTGTCTCGGAATTTTTTAAATTACTTGCATCATTGAAAAGGTTTGCTGGCTATCGAGATGATGAAATTAGCGACACAACAATAGAAGGAAAGCCTTTCAAAGTCGCGTTCATAACTTCATTTACCTATTCAATCGGTCAAGCCATCAATCTTGCTTGGCATTTCAGCGTTGGAATTAATGGATGGGATGGAAAGGGATACCACGTTACATTTTGCATTCTTTCTTTTTTTCTCTGCTCCACATCATCTGCTTCGTCATGGTTCATGATGCTCAACACGGATGCTAGCAACGGGATCTTAAAAGGACTCATTTCAATCGAAAAACGATTCTTTAGAAAAGGTATATCTCTAACTTGGTCAGTGTTTTAAAGAGTAACTATCTTCTTTAAATTTTTACTAGAGCTGCTGAGTTCCAACGACCGAAGGAAGACTAGTCTAGTAAAAAAGGCCTGTGGAGGATTGTCATTGGCCGTGAATTTATTCTTTCCTCTGGCAGTAACATTTTTGTGCATCATTATACCACAACTGAACATGAACTTTTTCGCGTTGCCTATAAGTTGGCCATTAGTATATTCACTCCAATTTGTGATTGCTCCATTTCCAGATTGGTTGCAGTGTGTACTGAAAACTTTATTTTGTTCGGTCATTAATTTATTATCCTACTCCATAACATGTAGAAGCGTAATGGTAACTGTTGTACTCGAACTTCTTGTGTGCATTAGTGTACCAATTTCAACGACAATGTTTAATGAACTACTAATACGGAAATTAGTCAGTGGGCGAACACAAAACCGCTCAAAGATTTTTCTGCTTTACAGAGAGCTTCAAATTCTGATGACTTTGGTTAACGAAGTTTATGGCATCTGTGCCATTTTACTTCTCATTTGTTCGATTAGCGTACAAATTGTCGCATCAGTGAGTTTGATGAAGGGGGACTTGTCTGAAGACATACCATCATTGATGAAGCTTTGCTTGCAGGTTTTCTACGTCGATGCCATTATTTCCTTTGCAGTGGCAACAATGGTGGGTTACGGTGGGGCTGGAGAGATCTATGAAAGGTCAAAGAAAGTTTTATTTAAAAGCCGTCGTCAGATTTCTAAACTAAGATTATTTGAGCGAAAACAGTTTAGGTCTTTCTCATTCGTTATGATTAAGTTTGGAAGTTCCAACAATTTCGTGGAAAAATCAACGCCCATAATTTATGAGCTGTGGTCTATTGAGAGAATCATTGATTATTTATTGCTTACTCAAGTTTCATAAATTTAGAAGTACGTTAAGTCAATTTACTCCGAGTCGCCTATGAACATAATTAAAAATATTCAGAGGAAACCTACTTTTATTACGCATAAAAAAAAATATTTGCATCGTCTGTAATTCCATAGAAAGCGATGCCACAGCATTCTTTTTGATGACTTGTCAGCAAACTTGAATGATCGCAGTATACTACTTAGTTAGTGTCGGACATCGCTAACGGACAACCAATTAAAGCTCTGAACTAAGAATACCTTAGCTTATCAAGCAAACAGCACTTTCTTGTGATTTTTTTTATTTTTTTCGCGATTACATGAATAATTTTTAACCTATTTAGATTACCGCGTCATATGCAGCGAAAATAAACTGCCTTATGTATGATTGATTCTTTTGAAAAGCCAAAAAAAAAAAATCGCGATGAAGTTAAGCGGAGACAAAGTTGCCAGATTGTAGGTGTAAGTCTGCCAATTTTAGTAATCCTATGAATTCTTAAAGTTAATTAACGGATTTATTCGGCGTGTTAATTTTTCATTTTTTCCGTAACTGATAGAGAGCTGACAGCAAGGATTGGTTACCAATTTGCAAGCCCATTAATAATAAATAAAGTTAGCGAGGTTGCTATCAATGTTGTATAGTGTAAATCTCACTCGTTCTAAATAGCGTTCTAAATAGTTCAAATCTTGGGCGTCAATAAACCGTTCCAACTTGCGTTCTTATGCTGAACCAAAGCAAACTCTCATCAAGCCAATTCACTTTGAGCTAGAGAAAATGGATTTTTTTTATCCAGTTTCACATCAAATCTCGTGGGTCTCACCTGTTCAATCGTTGCAGTTGTTACCTTAAGAATATTCCTGCAACTTTCTCCAGGCGTCATGTTGAATGAATCTGGACTTCTCGTAGAACTTGTTAAGTTACTGACAACACTGCACAAGTTTACACGGTCTCCACCGCCCGAAGAAAATAAATTGATGTTTGATAGACGGCCCTTTAAAGTTTCATTCATAGTTTCCATGTCATATTCAATTTGGTCAAGGAATGAATCTTGGATGGGACTTTGCCTTCGCAAATAGAAAGGGGCCAAAATATTTAACAACCTTTGCAGTCCTGGCACTCTCATGCATTTCAACTGCAGCGGCTTCGTCATGGTGTATGATGAATACCATTCAAAGCAACGTAATTTTAGGAGGTCTTATTTCAATTGAGAAACGATTTTACAGCAAACGTAAGTACTCATACGAAAATAAATTACACAATCAAAATCAAATCTTTTCGAAAAATGTTTTTGTTTGTCTATCAGGGCTTCTCTCTGAAAGCGACCAAAGAAAAATGAGTTACATCAAAGGTGGGTGCCGGGGTCTGTCACTAGCCTTAAATAAATTTGTCCCTGTAGCGGTATCGCTTTGTTGTGTAATCATGCCCGACCTCCCAATAAATGCGTTTACCCTACCCATACTTTCACAACTGAAGCAGGTCCTAACAATTTGCTCTAGTCCCATCAGCAACGGAATTGAGATAGGTTTGAGTGTCTTTACAAATTTAATTGCATTATCCCTACCCATACTTTCACAACTGAAGCAGGTCCTAACAATTTGCTCTAGTCCCATCAGCAACGGAATTGAGATAGGTTTGAGTGTCTTTACAAATTTAATAACATTTTGTATTTCGTGCAGAGTAAGTGTTGTAATGCTCATCACGGTATTTGTCATATTCGTCAGCATACCAATTTCTCTCTCATTATTTTCAAAACTACTTAAACGAAGTTTATTTATGAAAAGTGTAAAACACCGCTCAAAATATATTATGCTTTACAAAGAACTCCAAATTTTAATGATATTGGTAAATGAAGTGTTTAGTGTTTCTATCATTGTACTTTTGTTCTGTTCGGTGACTGCGCAAGTTGTCGCTGCAATAAGTTTGTTGAGAGATGATTTATATGAAAATATTCAACCAATTACTAAATTATGGTTACAAATGTTTTTTGCTGACACACTTTTGTGTTTTGCTCTATCAACATTGGTTGGTTATGGTGGAGCAGGAGAAATTTATGAAAGGTCTAAGATGGTTACGTTCAATTCAAAACGAATATTTGGATTACTACGGCTAGAGGAGAAGAAACAGGTTAAATCTCTTCCGTTGATTAGAATGAAGTTTGGGAATTCTACGAAATTTGTGGAAAGGTTAACTGGAATTGTAATTGAATTATTTATTTTAGATAGAATTATAGACCTCTTGTTATTGACGCAAGTTAAATAAATTACCAAAACCAAGTCATCTATGCTTACAAATGTACAAAGTTCGAAATTTATTTGTTTAAATGTACAAATCTTCTGAATTGTGGCTTTGAAAAAAATTAAAATTATATCTGCGTTTATTCAGTGGACAGCACATGTGTTACGCAAAAGTAAACAAGCATCAATCGTCCGATTCGTCAAAGATTCTATGTACTCCACTCTTGCATCCGAGTCCATTTTTCGAATAGTTCCCAAAAACAGTCCCAAAGGTTGCAATGAATTCACCTTTCTTCTTAATATTTTTTTCTCCCACGTATTGATTCCCGAATCTCTGATATTCCATTCGCGTATTAGTTTGGAAGTATGATCGAATGTTTGTGTTAAACAAGGCAAAACTAGTGCAATAGACAAGCTGGCAAGAACCACGAACATTGTATTGAATTATTTATTTTAGATAGAATTATAGACCTCTTGTTATTGACGCAAGTTAAATAAGTTACCAAAACCAAGTCATCTATGCTTACAAATGTACAATGTGCGAAATTTATTTGTTTAAGTGTACAAATCGTCTGAATTGTGGTTTTGAAAATAAATTAAAATTACATCTGCATTTATTCAATGGACAGCACATGTGTTACGCATAAGTAAACAAGCATCAATCGTTCGATTTGACAATGATTCTATGTACTCCACTCTTGCATCCGAGTCCATTTTTCGAATAGTTCCCAAAAACAGTCCCAAAGGCTGCAATGAATTCACCTTCCTTCTTAATATTTTTTTCTCCCACGTATGGATTCCCGAATCTCTGATACTCCATTCGCGTATTATTTTGGAAGTATGATCGAATGTTTGTGTTAAACAAGGCAAAACTAGTGCAATAGACAAGCTGGCAAGAACCACGAACATTGCAAACCAGCAATAAATTGGAAGTGGCAGCAGGTAACCTCCCACCAGTGTCACCGATGCCGTGATTACAAAGCAGACATAGCCGAAACCCATTAAGACTGCCATAAGTCCACTGTAGTAAGTCCTCCCAATGTCCATGTTAAGCGACATAGCTTTATATAGGACTAACGCTCTTGTCATGTCAAATTCTCCAAGTTCTTCAATTCCCTTTAATACCATTTCAGGAAAGACTACAATGACCATACTCATGCCGAATACGAGACTCAACATTCGTATTCCCTCTGTGAATACGATGAAATAGAAAATTATGAAAGCAGGTACATATTCAATTGTAGGGGGAAAACCAATTGACGTAAAAATTAGACTAAGGGTGTCTTGTCGAAAGTTGTGAAATACAAATAAGTAGCTCCAGAAGAATATGATTTCAGGTGACAGTATCGCACAAATGATTGTGTTTGCAGTAGCAAATTTCCTAATAAGACGTTCTCGTTTCGTGATACGGAGGAGGTTATGAAGAGATGTGCGTTGAATTCGAACTATGTACAGCAAAAGAAACGTGAGATTATTAGTTGATATGACGAGGTCATACCTAAATTTAAATTGTAGGAATCCTATGGAAAACGACATCGCTACTACCAGGAAAATTATGGTATTTAGAATCCAATTCACAAATGTTTTTAAGCCGGGTTCCCACAAAGCTTTAAAGAAGAGGTAAATGTTGGCGAGTGTAAATATGAAGAAAATAGTTGAGTGATACATGCGGATGAAGTTTACTCGTTTAGATGATTGCTCTAGGCTTAATTTACGGGATTTTGATTTCCATTGTATGAAGTGACGAGGACACAACATCCACTTCCAAAGATCCCATTGGAGGTCTAAATTTCCATACAGCAATTTGTATTCAGAAAAAGAATCGGCCATTTTTTTCGTTTTTGGATAATCGGTATTACCTGAGCTTACTAGAATGATTTTTTAAGCTCTTTTACTTTAGAAAGGAGTATTTATAGCCTGATGGCCTCTGAAGCAGCTTTGAATAAAAAGCTACTTTAAAATAAGCGAACAATTATAATGGACTAGACGTCTAGGATGAAATGACTATGTAGGCTCAAACTTTTAACCCTATAGTTATCCATACAAAAAACCCCGATGGCGCGGCGCTGTATGGTAACACACTAATAGGTCCTACAGCCAATGTAACACCTACAGGCATTACTGTCCTTGGTCGTATGATAACCTACCTTTGACGCTTGTATTTCATACGTTGAGTGTTGAGTTGAGCTAGAAATATTTTTCATGGAATATTTGGGAAATTATTTGAGGCGTTCCCCGGAAAGTTGATTCACCCAGCCAGGCCGATGGTAGTAATTTGTGAGGTTGTGCCTGTCAAAAACCTCTCTTTAAGGAGATAAAAAACGGTTAATATCGATATGAAAATTTATTGTACCATTAAATAATGTTTTCTTGTTTCCCCAAAGGGTGATTACGGCTTATCCGCCTGTGATTATTTAAATAAATAAGTATGTACGTAGGGTACAACCTATTTGATAATATTCCCTACTTTCATCAGTAATAAGTAATGCTGAAATATTTTTTTGTCTTCTCATAAGAAATATCCGTTTTCACTGGAATGAAAAAATTTCGTGAATCCCCAAAATTTACATCATTTAATTTTACTGAAAAATCGTCGTCGACTACATTTTAATGCCTAACTATTTATTTCAGTACTTATTTCAATATTATGTAAATGTAATCTTGACGACGATAATATATGCACACATTTCATTATATGCTACTCTACCTTCCACACTTTGCCCTCCGCCCGTATTTAATCAATGGACAGCGCCCGTATCCCGCATAATTAGACAAGCATCAATTGTCCGATTTGACAAGGATTCCATGTACTCCACTCTTATATCCGAGTCCATTTTCCGAAAAGTTCCCAAAAACAGGCCCACGGGTTGCAATGACTTCACCTCTCTCCTTAATATTTTTTTCTCTCGTGTATGCAATCCTGGATTTCTGATCCTCCATTCGCGTATTAGTTCGGAAGTAAAATCGAATGTTTGTGTTAAACAAGGCAAAACTAGTAATATAGACAATATGGAAACAATCACAAACATTGCAAACCAGCAGTAGATTGGAAGTGGCAGAAGATGACCTCCCACCAATGTAACAGATGCAGTGACCACAAAGCAAGCAAAGCCATAACCCATTAAGACAGCCATAATTCCACTATAGTAACCCTTTCCAATGCTCATGTTAATTGTCATAGCTCTATACACCATTAACGCTTCTTTTAATATCAAATTTTCCAAGTTCTTCGACTCCCTTGAATACCATTTCGGGAAATACTACATTAACCATGCTCATGCCGAAGACGAGACTTATCATTCGTATTCCCTCCGAGAAAACGATGAGATAGGAAATTATGAAAACAGGTAGATACACGAGAGTTGGAGGAAAACCAATTGAAGTGAAAATTAGGCTGAGAGGGTCTTGCCGGAAGTTGTGAAATACAAATAAGTAGCTCCAGAAGAATACGACTTCAAGTGGCAGTATCGCGCAAATAAGTACTGTTGCACAACCAGACATACTAATAAGACGTTCTCGCTTCGTAATATGGAGGAGTTTATGGGGGAATTTGCGTTGAATTCGTGCTAGGTACTGCAGAAGGTATGTGAGATTGTTGGTTGATGTAACAAGATCATCCCGATATTTAAATTGTAGGAATCCTAGAGAGTATGCCATTCCCCATATCAAGAAAAGTACGGTACATAGAATCCAATTTGCGAATGTGTTTATTTCTGGATGCCACAAAGCTTTGAAGAAAACGTAAATGTGTGTCAATGCCGATATGAAAACAGTAGTCGAGTGATAGAGGCAGATGAAGTTTACTCGGTTTGATGATTGCTCTAGGTATAATTTGTGGGACTTGTTGTTCCACTGGAGAAAGTGGCGGGGACACAGCATCCACTTCCAAAGTTTCCATTGGAGATCTAATGTTTCAAACAACACTTTGTTTTCGGAGACCATCTCAGCCAAGTTTTTTTTGTTTCTTTCAGACATCGGTTATGACTGGGCGTACTGGAATAATATTGTAAACTATTTTTGTTTTTGTTTTCAGCTTTTATAGCTTCAAGTCTGCTTTCACCGCAGATAAAAATACGACACGTGTGGCCTCAAAATTCTAGCACTCTATGGTTATCTATACCAATTACCTTGAAGGAACAGTATGAAAATACACTAATTGGTACTGCAGAGTAACGCCAACAAGTTATTGTCCTTCGCCACACAAGAAGTTATTTTTGACGCTTGTATTTTTATATATCCTGTGTGTTGACTAGAGCTAAAAATATTTCTGATGGCATATTTTGCGACAAAAAGCAATTTTTACTCGTTTTTTGAAGGACGTTTTACAAAGGTGACAATTTTAAACCCGATACGTTTCCTTATATCATATTGTCTTTAAAAACGCCCTCTTCTAGTGAGTAATAAGTAAAATGCGGATGTTTTTCTCCTTCGTGGCATCAAAGCTTCATAGATTGCAAAATTTTTTAATCATATAGTTTAGTAAATAGGCACCTTTTCAATGCAAAAACAAGGTTATTTAAAGCAAGTTACTTGTGGTTTGCATTTGATGATGTGCCAATTCTTGTTGAAAATCGGAGACCATGGTAAATTGGCTTATAAATACATACTGAGGAATTATGAATAACGAACAAACTTCTCAATATCACAAGGAAAATTCCAACATTAATAAATAAACAGAATGTTCATGTATCTGGAATTGCGAAAAAAAAAATCAACCTTGGTGCCTCAGATATTACAGGGAAAAATTTTGCTTTTAAAACATACTTTTGATAAAATTTTCCTGCAAACGTTATTTGATTGAAATATACTCATGGCTCATGCTATTTAAAAAATTCCTGAGGAACGAGGAAGGAAAATTATCAAATTAAGTTTTTACAAACCTGATATCTTTCTTCCTCTCCTATAAAAACGGCAGGGACCTGGTCAGACAAGGTACAGTTCCAGTGAAGATAATTGGTAGAGAATACGCATTTCTTCGTACAAATTCCAACATGATGAGTACAGCTAAATTTGCTCTTGGTGTATTGGCGTGTTTAGCCTACTCAATGTTAGCATGGAGTAAACCCACAGGATTAGGTATTTTCATTTTGTATACAAGAATTGTTTTCATACCAAATATTTGTGGCATTTATTCATTTTTTACTAGAATCAGGAGCAATTATACCCCTCTACATATATCCATCGGATGGAAATTCGTGGCGTCAACTTTTTGAAGCATATTCATCCTATCCAATCAACTTATGGGTCATTGTGAATGTTAACGATGGACCTGGTTCAAGTCTAGACCCCAAATACCTAGCAAGTATCCAAAGTCTGCACTCTGCTAGAATTAAAACGCTGGCTTACGTTGTAACCAATTATGGCCAACGGGACATGGACGAAGTGAAAGCCGAGATTGATAAATGGAGAAGCTTGTACAGCCCAATGGGAATATTTTTTGATGAGATGGCATTTGACGATGATGATTGGAATTTATGGTATTACCGTGAACTTAATGATTACGCAAAGTCTAGAGGTTACATATTCACGGTGGGAAATCCAGGAAGAACAACAAATCCAAAATACTTTAATACTGTGGACAACATTGTAATTTATGGACAGAGTGGGGGATTTCCAAGCCAAGATAGGATTTGTTCCCAAGATACGCTAGGAAAAGGTAGGAGTGCCGTTAGCATTTTGCCTTATAACATTCCAAGTTTGAATACAGTTGCTATAGAACAAATGAAATCTTGTGCTGGTTATATATACGTGACCGACGACGGGGGCCATAACCCTTGGGATACTCTTCCAGAATACTTGCCACAGCTTTTTCGAATTCTGAGTACTTAAGTGTTGTAATATTGTAACGAATTAATAAAAACCGTTTAACTAGAAAATATATGTTTTTAATTCTTGTCATAAAACATTTCAAGAAGCCAGGTAGTTGAAGAACCAAATTGTTTTAATAAATCTGACTGGAAATATAATGCCAGGATTTCAATTCTTTCGTGCGGTGCTCCTTGGAACTCCTATTTTATCATGTGGAAGGAGGCAATTGGAGGGAGTCTTGGTTGTGATTTCTAGATTCAGCTGATCACCTTCCGTTGAAAACTCCATGGTACCAACTAGAATTTAAATGTTTTGTGTTATCAATCAAATCTACGATATCTCGGTTTTGAAAATATAATTAGAGGCAATCAAATTACCAAAGTCAACTGGTTGGGTATCATTATCCGACTGGATTTGCAGCGGGTATTGAGGGCTTCCAAATACCAGTCGAAGGGCAACTTTGTCGGATGTAATGTTGACGTTAATTACGTTTCCAAGATACTTTATCCCTGATTTTTAAATAAAAACAAATGTTACTGGAGCGCATAAACACGTCAAAAAATTAAATATAGGAAAATAATTCTTGCCTTTGAAAACTAGTCCAGTGGATTGAGGGAGTACTCTGGGCTTAGAAATAGTAAGCTTTTCAGGGTAAACTCTTACAATAGCTCCAAGATTTGGTGGGATTGCCTCCGTCCAGATCTAATACAGAAAGATTTGACACATTTTTACCTGATGCTTAATCGTTAAGGCTAAGTGAAAGTTGGGCATGGTAATACCTTAAACGGCTCTCGCATGTACCATTGATAACTTCTATTGAAGATATGAGCTGCTTCATCCAAATCATCGAGTTCCAAGAATCCAATTGTGTGCATAGCCCAAGTCATAGCCGGTCCATTATCTCTTGTGACATTTGCATAAATCAGCAAATCATTTCGTCTTGTTGAAGGT
>JAHZMX010001554.1:0-12446 GCA_027743895.1 Seira musarum | reverse complement strand
ACTTGTGAAATTATGTAATTAAGTTGTCCCAAAGTTGCAAATGAAAATTGGATTATAATTTGGATATGATTGCATGTTTGTAGTTGCATAATATTTTTTTTGTATTTTCAGGGCGGACTGAAAGCTGTCGTTTGGACGGACTGCTTTCAAATTGTTATGATGTTTTCAGGGATGCTTGCTATAATTGTACAGGGATCCATAAATGTCGGAGGATTCTTCAAAAGTTTCAAACTAGCTAGTGAATTTAACAGAATTGAATTTTTCAAGTGAGAACTTTTTTTCTTCTTAAAAATGCATTTTATATTTAACATCTTTCGTGATGGAGCCTTTCTTCTTGACAGTTTCAAGTTTGATCCATTTACGAGGCATACCTCATTAAACATTTTCTTTGGACAAGGTGTCTTTTGGTTAAGTGCTTACGGGTGTCATCAAACAACAGGTTGGCTTTTTGTCGAATCTTGGAAACTTTTTTTTAAATCATGAACATTATGCAGCTTTCTTAAAATGTATATTTTTTCTTTTAATACAGTGCAGAGATACTGCAGCATGAGCACCTACTCAAAGGCATTTACGTACAAAAAAAAAATATTTTGAATAGTATTCTACATTATAAAACTTTTGGATTCTTGTTTAAATGATTTTTTTAATTTCTGCAGAGCTTTGCTACTTACGGCTCCTTTGGTAAGCAAATATGTACTTATAATTTTATCTCGTAACTTCAGATTCAGATGGATGGTTGAATGTGTTCCAGGTTTCATTTACCATGTCATTGGCAGTTATATCCGGTATCATTATCTTTGCCAACTATGCTGGCTGTGACCCCACGGTTTTGGGATTCATCACGAAAAAGGATCAAATTGCGCCCTACTTTGTTCTGGAGCATTTATCACCAATCACAGGCCTAATGGGATTATTCATTGCTTGCTTATACTCAGGATCTTTGAGGTAAGAAAATGAGTCAACCAACGCAATGCAAAAAAATTTTTTGCACACGTAATTTTTCGATGTCTAAACAGACGTATGCCATGCAAAAGTTATGAAACTCGTTCGATTCAAATTTTTTTTAATGATAGCGTGAGGAAAATCTTGAGCGAATGCAAATTCTTGGACACCATACTTACACTGTTGTGTACATCCATGCATTTTATAAAAGTTCAATTGTTCTCTACTAACCCATTATTATGAAATTCCATTTCACCTACTACAGTTTCCAAAAACAATTAGATTTTCAATGTCATCGTTCTGGAATGATGAAACGTAGCTACATAAGGATAATCAAGAAACGTATTTCGTGAGTAAGTATACTACCCTTGATCGTGTATAAAAGATACAAGGTAGTTTCGAAACAATGGTGCTAAAAATTAAAATGTTAATGATGGGAATACTATGCAAGCTATGAAAGCTATGCATACATCACACCCTGCCCGAAAGCGCAGTTGCGGCAATAGGGCTTTTGTCCGGAGAGTTTTACTCATCATTAAATCTGCACGTAAAGTTTTACCATGCTTCCTGTTCCTGCCTACGGAAAATTAAACCCTTTGTTCGGTTGATCATTGAACATTAAATGGTTTACAATTTCAAAGCCATTTATTTTCAGCAGTTCCAAGTTTCAGAGAATGTAACATAAATTGGACTTTTCAGGAGTACTCAAATTACGAAATTACATTATAATGATAAAATATGCTCAACTATGAACATGAAAGTACACATGTTTTAAATTTATGTGATCGGAAGCTATTTGAATAGTTTCTGGGGTATGATGTGGGTTCTANTCAAATTACGAAATTACATTATAATGATAAAATATGCTCAACTATGAACATGAAAGTACACATGTTTTAAATTTATGTGATCGGAAGCTATTTGAATAGTTTCTGGGGTATGATGTGGGTTCTACTCTACTTGCATGATCTGTACTAATCAGTTCTGTAGCGTAACTGTATCAAATAATTATAGACATGGCTGGGGAGAAATCGCAAAAAGATGATTTCTTTACATATCCATCGAAATTTGTTAGTTGATTAAAAAGGAAGCAGTGGCTGCGTACAAAATCTTACAAGTAATGTAATAACTGATTCCCATTTGAGAAAGGCTTTCTCTGTAAGTCTGAGAGTGTGGAATTACAGAATGACTCATAAAAATACCTAGAAATTGGATAACAGACAGTCTGATAAAAGCATTCAAGATCTGATGCACTTTAACTTTACAGATATCTTTAACCTTTGTTCTCAATTTCAGTACGGTTTCCTCTGGTCTCAATTCATTGGCAGCTGTCACTTGGCAAGACTTTTTCACAAAGGTCAAGTACTTTCGTCAACTTGATGACAAGCAACAAGGACGAGTAACAAAAGTAATAGGTGAGTATATGGAACCAACAATGAGCAAAAAAGAGAATGACAAACTAATCAAAAGTAAATTCAGAATTAAGATGTCTGATATGATGTGGAGATGATTGCCGTCTTATTAATTCATTCCAGGCTTGGCATACGGCTTAATAACAATAGGGTGAGAAAAAAGTGAACTTTTTCTCAAACATATTTCGAAATGCGCAGAAAGATGTAATTATGTATTTAATATTTCTTGTACTCAGATTTGGTTTTGCTGCTGGAAGTCTTGGGGGTGTTCTTAAAGCTGCTCTCGTTTTGAATGGAACAGTGGCTGGACCATTACTTGGCGTTTTTGTACTCGGCGTTTTTATGCCATTTGTCAATTCAAAAGTATGCTGACTATTAGATAATTCCAATTATGACATGACTAAGGACTTTTTCCTTGATGTAATTATGTATTTAATATTTCTTGTACTCAGATTTGGTTTTGCTGCTGGAAGTCTTGGGGGTGTTCTAAAAGCTGCTCTCGTTTTGAATGGAACAGTGGCTGGACCATTACTTGGTGTTTTTGTACTTGGCGTTTTTATGCCATTTGTCAATTCAAAAGTATGCTGACTATTAGATAATTCGAATTATGACATGACTAAGGACTTTTTCCTATTTCATTGTCACTCAATTTTCAAGGATTTCTTATTTCTATAACATGCAATTTAATATGAATTATGACAGGGTGCGATCTCTGGAATGCTTATCTCACACGCGATCTCGTAAGACACAATTGATAATTGCATAACTAAAAGAATGTGTCGTGTTTGGGGAAAAGTAAGACTAGTGCTTAAAGTGTTCATTACTATTACCTAGATTAACTATTGGCTTCGGAAGTCTTGCTTTTGGAAATCCAGCCGTACCATTGCCAGCTAGTATAGAGCATTGCTCTAATTCCACTTTAGCGAAAGTCGCGAACTTAACTGCGGTTTATATCAAGCAACAACACGGCAGTGATCCTTTGCCTCCTGTGTAAGCAAATCTATGCAACGTCAATGAACCAAAATGACTCTGATCTTTGACATTTCTTACACTCAGATTTTATATTCTTTTAAATTTCGTTGCAGGGAAGGCTGGAATCGCGTTTTCAACCTCAGTTATTTACTTTATCCAGTTGTTGGTACATCTATTACTATTATCGTTGGCGCAATTGTTAGCTTACTGACGGGTCCAAGCGAAATGACAAAGGACGATGAGAAATATATTCATCCTCTTCTTGTCAAAATTATGAAGAAATTCCGAGCGTCTTCTCCTACAACAGTAGCACCAGTATCCTACAAAAACGAGCATGAAATGAGCTGGCGCAATGGCAATGGCGCCAATGCCCAACTTGCTTGGAGTTCAAATGGTCACATGAATGGCACAAATAACAGCGTCCTCCCTGTAGTCAACGGTGGCCGGAAACCCATAAGAATAGGTGCTTATGAAAATGCTGCGTATGACAATTCCTGAAAATACCTTAAATTGACATAATCTCCTGGAATTTGTAAATTACTTTACCATACTTAATTTGTGCGTTTACAAACCTCTATTATTATTTTGTAAAATTCAGTTAAAAACTTTTTATGTACGAATGACGACTGATACGATATGTATTTTTGTGTTAAAGACAAATGATTTTATAAAACTCGTGCTAAAAAGAGAAAATCAGCAATCTTATTTTGTGACATCTGGAACATATAAGTAGCAATCTGGCTGGCACTGATTTTTTGATAACATTTTTGAAGACAATCTGGCTGG
Organism: Seira musarum; assembly: GCA_027743895.1. Classification (NCBI taxonomy): domain Eukaryota; kingdom Metazoa; phylum Arthropoda; class Collembola; order Entomobryomorpha; family Entomobryidae; genus Seira; species Seira musarum. Next base: position 8,334 of record JAHZMX010001554.1, on the reverse strand, counting down.
AATTTCGGCTTGTCTCGACTCTGCAAACTGGATTGAGCTCTTCTTCTTTCAACTGGGTATGGCCGGGGTGAAAAAACTTTTGCTAAAACAAAGAAAATCAGAACTTGCGAGCTTTTTCTGGACCGAACCAATGATATTGGTCCATGCAAGAAGCGTAGCAGACAGACGCTTCTGTCGATTCGAGACGGATAAATTTAGAAAAGAAATCACTTCATTTTCATACATATTTTTCTGGCTCACTTCATAACATCAGCTAAGTCATGTCATGCCAAGCCACACAAGCTACAAGTACAACATCTAAAACAACTGCAAATTTTTTTTCTTCCTTTAGCTCGAGGCATACTACTAAACTGATACATGAAGGTAAAGTTGGTTTTCCTTTTCATTTCGTTCTTCAGCCCCAACTACCCCTCTACTCATTTCCCTCATATTTAATGGTTTAAGCCAAAACCAAGAATAGCATTTATTCCCCTCTCCAGGTTAGTGTTTCACACTGTCTCTGTATTTTAAAAGCACATTTATCACATTACATGGGTCTTATCAGGTTTGTAGGACTAGTTTTTGCTCCTGCTTAAAAGAATAAAATGGTCTGGTCCATCCATCCTGTTTGATGCTACATTACGATTACATCCTTCTTTTAAAGTTTCATCATTTATGCATCGTGCACGCAATTCCAGAATGGATGAGCCCAACAAGAAGGGGAAAATATTTTTCATGGCATATGCATTGGAAAGAATAAATGTGCTGGCTGGCTGCTCAAAAACTTTTTGTCTTCTTCTTTCTTGGTCGGTTCATCTTTTTTCAGTTCTCTGTTTGTATTTTGCATTCAGAGTCCATTCCATACATTTTTATGTATATCATCAACCAACATCAAATCAACTACTTCAGCCAGTAGTGCCAGTTGCTTGTAGTCTTCTTGCATGCATGTTTTTTATTTGGAAAAAATATCCAAGAGAATTCACTTCACAAAAAAGCTTGTTTGAATTGAAGAACGCAATAGATTCGCAATTTTCCTCTTTTCCATTCTATTATTCTCTTGTCCTCCTTCTCCCGTGACTTCTCAAGCAAAACAACAGGTTAAGTTGAAGGACAAGACGGAAAAGGACAAATGAAGAAGTAGACAAGTGCTTGTTTCCTCTGCACATTTCATTAAAAAGTTTAGTTTCCTTTCACTCTCCCTTCTTCACACATCACCCCTTCTTCCTTTCCAAGATTTGAAGTTCATTAAACTTTTGCATTGGTATAGACAGAATGCGTGGGTGATAGATTTCGTATTGACCTCTCGGCTGTCAACCAAGCACTGAAAAAGAGTTATGGAATGCGTGCTCCCTCCAAATAGAGATTTTTAAAAGTTTTTGAAGCCGAAGAGTTTGACAATGGAGACGAAATACAGATGCATTTTATGAATATTGAGATTTTTAAATACCTGTCGTCTTGAGGTAAGTCCATGTAGAACTGTAAAGACCGTTGAATAAACTAAATTGATTAATACGTCGTTTCTTAGTAGAGACTTAATTTTTGTGCATGTTCAACAGGTCTAACAAGATTGCGTCTCCTCATCCCAAGTTGGTTCTGCTGGGCACCCAATCTTCCCTGTCGCCATAAAATTTGACATTTCCAGATCTGCCCTCTTTTACATCTTTTACCGTGAGTTTCTATGAATTGAATATATTTAAATTACATGCTTATATGACCCGACCTCACGAAACATTAAAAACTGAGATGTGTTTTTCCAGAGAAGTGTTGTTCATCATGGATGCATCTTTAGTTTGCTGCGAAGAAATGATGGAGGACTCTCCTGACGTATCCGAAGATCTCCGCGAAAAGAAGCGTTACGAAAACCTTTTACCCCCAGAAGTTGTTTCATGTCCGAAAGAATTGATTGCTTCAGATGAAATTTCTCTTGTTGAGGACAAGCGAGTCTTTCCGGGCATGCTTCACTCAGAGAAAGTCAACGTGGGATACGTAAATAATTATTTTCGAACCGTTCAAGACGATATAACTCCGCGAATGAAAAGAGATGTAGCAATTTGGATGTTTGAAGTTTGTGAGGAAGAGAAAATGAATAATGCCGTGTTTATCAGAGCTGCCCAATACATGGACAAGTTCCTGTCAGTACAAAGAATTTCAAAAACACAGTTCCAGCTTTTAGGGGCTGTTTGCCTTCTCATCAGTTCAAAAATTACTGGAACAACGATATCTTCCCTAAGACTGGTCGCTTACACCGCTAACAGCATAACTTGTGAAATGCTTCTAGAGTGGGAGGGAATGGTGCTACAAGTACTCCACTGGGACATGTATGGCATAGTGTCCTCCGACTTTGTCCATTACATTTTGAATTTGGATCTGCTGCCACGAAAAATGTGGGATAATGCAAAGGTCTTGGAAGGGATCAAGACCTTTACGGCGTATTGTGCTGTGGACCACCAGTTCGGGGTTTATTTACCAAGCATTATTGCGACTGCTTCAATTGCAAATGCACTCAAACCCTACGTTACCCCAGAATCTCTGCAACAGGTGCTGTCCTCCATAAACGAAGTGACACGGATTGATATGGTGCAAGTCATGAAATGCATGGAACAAATCCAAGCAAAAGTAACGGTGTCGAGCACTAGTCAGTCTGGCACTGAAGAGGAGGCGCAAAATCACTTGCATCCACCGATTTCAGGAAATGAGTCGTCAGCGAATGGGTGCAGAGTTAATGCTTACTGAAATACTGCTTATCTGTGCTGACAATCCTACCATTCTTGAAGGAAGTAATTCCTTCAAAATTTTAAACGTGTTAAGTCTGATCACCGTAAGGTGAGTAGGTAATGTTAAGTTAAAAGTTTAACATGCTTTGTTTTCTTGTTGTTTAACTTTGTATTACATATTTTGACTTTTGTATTATTATTATGTATTTCGGTTTAAACTAAACATTTCGTATGCTACTGTTTTTATTCTTGTTCGTTCTTTGTGTAGCCGCAATTAGAGTTATAATATTCGAGTATAATTTGCACAATTAATTTGTAATTTAATTAGCCAATCCTGTGTGTGTACTTTTATATATATGAGGATTGTGATCTGAACCAAAACAGTGTAACTGGTCATCATTTTCAAAATATTACATAATGTATGTACAATAAATTTTATTAAAGTTTTTACGAATTAAATATGCCGGCTTATTACAATTACAACTACATATTTGAATATAAATTCCACATTAAAAATATGTACATTAAAATATTCTCCTATTTTAAGCATAACGATTTCGCACCTAACATCATCAGTCTTTTTTAAAATGAAGTCCCGAGTGGACCCCTTAATTAATTATTAATAAATATCTTCCATCCCATCCACTCCCAAAGTTTCAGGAACAGGAACGTAGGGAGAACCACGGATATGAATGGAAACCAATACTTGAAAGGGGTGAATGTAATATCTGCATTCCAGTCCCAATCTGCGGTGTTTTGGAACTGAAATTATATCAAAATATAAGATAGATTTGAATTAAATAACTTGGTCATCAAATGGCAATAAAAAAGATTATGAGCTTGACAATACATACCAAAACATTATCTGAACTCATCACCACCACTGCACTTTAGTGACCTGTAAAAAGCGAAAATAACAAATCAATTAAACCAATTTAGTAATTAATATTAAAACGGCAAGCACAAAAATGACAATTTGAAGACTTTCGAGAAGTTGTATTTTATAACTTTATGAATGATACCTCTTGTTACAGCACAACATAGAAAAATGAATTACATAAATTATGTACTTCCAAGATTGAATAGAACGGTGCTAATTGTAATTAGTAAATATCAGTTTAACCGTAACCGTTCCGCAACAGCTGACAATCTGCTGACTAGGAACTTATCTGTTGCATATTGCAGCTCTTATGAAGCCGACAAATCAAGCAAGCATCCAGCAGCAGCAGGCAAATAAGATGAGAACGAGAACGAGAAAGTGAAATGAATGTGCTTTGTTGTTCCTTGGGTGCGTTGCGTGCTTTGTTTTGTATTTTGCGTATCTTTTTAGCTTTGCATAATTTAAATCACCTCTCTCTGGACTCCTGGACTGACTGGATAAGGATAAAAGACAACTTCAAGAAATTACAAGTTCCTTTGCACAATATTGGTGTCTGAATTGTAAAAAATGCGTCCAGCAATTAGGCAAATTCTGTTCTTAGTTCTGAATGAAATCCAGTCGCTCGGCTTTTGCTTTTGACAGCATGTAAGTGTACGTCAGTACGTAACTTTTAACTGCAACCAGGAAAGTGATAAAAAGAACCACAAAGATATTAAATAAATACAAGGTAACGAAGAGTACTCTTCCGACCGAATTTTTTAAATCTAAACTTATATTATATAGGTTAATCAGTCATGTGTTACATACAGTGGCAATAATTAGATTTCTTTATTATTCTAGTGAAGCTTTCCAATAACTTTCAGTTTAAATCCTATGCGGTCAGGATCACAGAGAAGTGCCGGTGGCGTCATTAAAAAAATGAATCCCCAAGGAAAAGGAGCCAATGCAGGTCACAATTCAAATACAAAGTTACCAGAATGTGGCTCAATCAGTCCAAGGCCAAACTTTAAAAAGTCTCTTCTTAATCTGGTGAAACAACGGGAACATAATGTTGGACTTACTTCCCCCGTCTCCACTGCTATTCCGAACATTCATGAGTATATGCAGCATTTAATTATGCAATATTTTGCCCAAGAAGAAAATATTCAGGCATATATGCGGGATATAGACGGTATTCGGGCAGGTATGGCCTCACAGTTAGTTACATGATATCATAGTACACGCCTTTTAATCTCACCATCTGAGTTAGTATTATTTTTTTATATTTCAGGTAAGGGCCCGGAAATAATCAAAGGCCTTACAAAGGTCGAAGTGACGCCCCGGAAAAGATCCAAAGTCGTAAGTTTAAGCGCTTTATTGGAATTTCAAACTTTTAAATAGCTGCTCAGTCGTCCTTATTTTTCACTGTCCCCAATTATATTTCAAAGCTTTGCCTTTGTAAATGTAGGAGTTTGGTTTGGTATTGGTCGAATCTTTTTGTTTCACATTCCATCATCGCTCATCTATCGTTAATTGTCAACAATCTCTTATTGGCGCGAAGTTTTCTTCTGATTATACGTGATAATTTTGTTCTTTTTGAATGCTGTAAATTCAGACGTGTCGATAGTGCCGAATGGGTGCAAAAGCGATCCTCCTAAATTGGGTAAATATTACTGTTATTGCCTTTTGATGTTCAAGCCCTACGATAATTATGATATGACTGCCCACACAAGAACATAAGCTAGAATGCAAATTGATAAGGGCGTCTTTTTGTCATAAATTGGACAATTTGGGCAATCAAGTGCCCATTTCTGATTTCTCGTCAGAATTTGGCAGCATGTGCTAGGGCGTTCCTTTCTTATCACCATCATTTAAGTATGCATGTATATTTTGCCGCTTCTTCAACTACCAGCTTTTTTCAGAGAAATGTGTAGGTTTAAATGAATTTTTAACAACCATAGGCTCTGAAAGAGGACATTAAACAGTTTATAAATAAAAGTGCGTCACATCGTTCAATATTTATTGACAATATTTCATTTCTCAAGCAGTGATGGTATATTTTGTGCTACGACTAAAAATATTTCCTCGACAAGGATTTGCTCTTCGTAGAATGTCATCCTACAGAAATAGGATCCGCCATGTGATGACTATTTATGGATATTGGCAAATTACCGCACCTACCATCAGCCTAGCCATTACCATTTCCAAATGGGATTTTCAAAACTAAAAACCTCTCCACCACTCTTATCATATTCACTGCCTTGTATTTTAGGTCCTAGTCCCCGCAGAGTTCCTCCTTTTTGTTTGACCTTGACATGAGACAAGAGAGTCGATTTTGATCACGCCGTGATTTTAACTCTGTTTTAGCAGTGTCGTGCGCTGCATGTAATTAGCATCTCATTACGGTGGTGAGTCATGTGTGAAGAAACACTTGTAGGCTTTTTTCATTACATACGTTCAAACCTTCAGTCTTATTTCGAATCATGAAATCACTGACTAATTTGTGCATGTATTATCTTTGAACATGGCTTAAGACTAAGACAATTGGATAAATTTTTTGTGCATCGATTAATCGCAAATTCAAATACATGCGAAAAGAAAGATAGTATGGCGCTACGCCAACATTCCCATTCGCTTCTTGTACAATACTACAAATTAATTAAGACAGGATTTTCGCCATTTTTAGACTCATGATGGCCTCTGTCATTCAAAGTTCTTGTGGGATTGATGATGCGTGGTCTGATCTTTGGAGGATGAATTTCTACTCCTTGCATTAAATGATGCAGATAATGGAGGCGATGGCATGCCAAACTGTAATTCATTAAATATTGGTCGCTGATTCGCAAAGTCTGGTAGACATTTTATCACTCATTTGTATGCTATGCGCCTTGTAAGGGAGTAAATAAATGAATGAAGTAATTTCTTTGAGGTGGACAGAACACAAGATTTGATGTATTGTTTCGTGTCGTGCTCATTAAAACTCTTGTGCATTGAATTGTATTGTTATGATGTAAAAAGGATTTCAATTTCAATTCTTAAGTTCATCTTGAGCAACAGCCAAATGAGACGAAATAGTTATTTTAAAATATTAATACATTATGTATATGTATTTCATGTTGAATAATTTTTCAATTAGTTTATCATAGTTCTCGCCGATCTATTGAGTTGATTTTAAAACAACTAAATGTTTTGAATTCTTTATGCATTAATTACGCCGGAGGCAAGTGACAAGATTAATTTCAAGACGAAGAGAAAGTAGAAAAATCCAATCTTTCGCAACAAAATAGACAAAGCCACGAAAAACGATTTTTGCAAAAACCCTTATCATTATTAGTGTGGCCTACACTAGTATAATATGCATTACATGACCAAACCAAGAATCAAAGGGGAAACGTGTTTGGCCACCCCCACTCATGCATTTTGCGCGTGTAGGCATACTTGCCGACTGGTCAGCCCATACATATTTTGGTGAAGAAAAAAAACGGTTCGCCTAGAATATTTGCGACATTCGTATTAAACGAAAGTGTTGAAATTTTTATGTATCTTTATTTGCATAAAGGTTTTTTAAGCCTTTGGAAGCACATGTTCCTCGCTCAGCAATATAAGGATCCTAAACTTTGAATCCGATACCAATGCCGTGCACATTGTACCATAGTGCATATATTCTTGAAAAATCAAACATGTGCAAAATATTTTAGCTTTTACTATGACTCTGCGGTTTGTTGTTCTGTCCTAAAATCCTATATTCTTCGTAAATGGTCCATTTTTTGGGTAACCTCATATCTCTCGGAAATCTCTTCATCTGTAATTTTTAAGATGTGGTAGTTGTGATGTGATCGGATCATGAATTATGATGATGAGGAGGAGCCGAGATTAGATCATCTTACCGTCATAATAATATATAAGTATACTACTGTAGACCTCATCATTTGTCAACTGGTTCAGTGGTCCATTTTTATACATCTTATCTTATTCTATCTAAACTGATGTGGCTAGCTATAATTTTGTTCACTCCGCACTGCAACAATAAACAAGCTTCGTAATTACGATTTTACTTTTTCCTTAGATGAATCTAGTGGCAGTTTTATGGTACTGCATGCAGAACTAATGTGTTTGTTTAGCATGCTTAAATATTCAAGCTTCACCACAACAAAGTCATTTAGAGGGGATATGATAGCATAACGAAACAAAGAAAGAAGTGTGTGCATTTTCGCCAAAGTCTTGCCAAGCAGTTCCACGGTTTCTATTGAATAAAGCTTTTTTTTTTACTTTATGGTTTCACCGACTCTGCTAGTTGACTCGTCTTCTAGTACAACTATTAGATTACCGGCATGAAGTTACATAATCTTAATTCTAAATTGACATATGTGCGCAATTTTCCTTGCTAAATATTTTGGTCTTGAAGCATTGAACTGACAAAAAGTTTGTCATTGAACGGGCGTCTTTGAATTTTCTTCCGCTTTATTCCAAGAAACGCATAGTGAGCTGATTTAATTTCCAAAAAGTCAAGACTTAAACCAATTTCAAACTCTCCATTTTACTCTTTAAATATGTTCAAGATCAAAGGCTACGTACACATTCCAATTTATTCGACCACTATTTTATGTCGAATTGCGTTTTGTGTTGCTTTATAATTTATAACGGATGAATTTTTATCATGCTTTAAACTCTGCTCAGTTACATCTGCAGACTTCACTATATAAACCATCAGCCAGTGTAACTTTTGCTAGAAAAAACAAGAAAGGTAGGCGTTTTTTACATAAAACTTTTCAACATCCCTTG
>JAHZMX010001553.1:0-13384 GCA_027743895.1 Seira musarum | reverse complement strand
GTCAACTATTAACAGCAGGGTCAACGGTTGATTTTTTTTTCAAATGTAACATATGGCTTGTGATAGCTTATTCGAAAGCTCTTTAAAAACAAAGCCAGATTGTGTATTTGAAATTTCGAAATTTTTTACGGTAAACGGCAAAAGATTTGAAGATTTTTTTTCAAATGGAACATATACTTTGTGATAGCTCATTCGAAAGCCCTTTAAAAACTGAATAAGACTAATACATTAAAATTCTGAAATTTTATAACTGTAAACGGCAATCAGTGATTAAAACAATTTGCATTTTTACTGTTGTGATATCGATATGAAGAATGCATCTTATGACAATTTATGGGACATGATGGACGACAATATCAGGAAGACATTATAACAGGATGATAAATACAGCATTTAACCCTTTACTCAGCTTCGTCCTAATCGCTGTTTTAACTGCACTAGTTTCTTCTCGCCAGACACAGGAAGGAAATGAAAGGATCCACTTGACTTTGCTTTGAGTTTACTTTATTTATGACCTGTTCCACGAAAACTCTGACTCCGACTTCCTCTTCATCGTCCCGTGTACTTTTACTTAAGTCGTTGTCTGATTGTGAGGGTGAAAATTGCGATAGGTTGTTAGGGCCCAGTCCAGTGAACAAGCAATACTGGAATGGAATTGGGAAGGAATTAATGCGCGACTTTTATTTTCCAAATATATTTTCGAGTTTGTTTATTGTCTCCACTTTCAAATTGGAAAATGGGTTATGCAACGAACCGACACGTCGCCAAATTCAAAGTAATTGTTTCCCACAAAACCAAAACCAAAATAACCTCAAAGCAAAACCAATTCATTCAAAGCAGCAGCGGAATTCAATACATTTGTCGACCGAGTTATCGTCACTCAATTTGCAAAACTTTGGAAGAACCTTGACTTCAAAATTATAATCCGGATTTCAAAATCCACTTCTAAGGCCATCATGCCTGACAGGAAATGTTGTAAACGGGCACGTGAAGGTTAAAACGAACAAGTTTCAATTTCATTTTTTTAACCTTTCGAGAAAAAAGTTTGTCTTTGTTTTTGTCACAGAAAAGTATGTTGTTTCAATGCAATTTGCAAATCCCTAGTCTCAAATTACAAAGCTTTCAAAATGCATCTGGAAAAGAAGAAGTCGTGTGTCGTGTTGCACAACCAAAATTCCAGAGTTTTTTTCTCCTGGAAAGGAGAAAGTATAAAGCATAAATCGAAAGTTTAATTTCAAAATAAGAATATTATGGCCAATATGATAATAAAAATCCCGAATTACGTACTCACAAAAGGAGCATTTTTCCTCGTGTAAAAGCATTTTTCATTTCCCAGAGCAAACTTTCCTTTCAAGGAAAGTAAGAAGAAATTATCATAAATAACGTCTTAAAAGTCAAAATAGCTTGAGATAGAAAATGGAATTGCGTAAGCATAACATAACATAACATAATACAACGTTTTCTTGAAAGTAAAAGAATACATTCTTGTGAAAGTGAAATGTAGAAAAATCAGAAAATTAGGTTTTCCGACTAAACTTCAACTTTACATTTTGTACTACAAACTTATCATATATCGTGCACTTTGCAAAAACAACTTTTCTATTTTTTATTGCGTTTCTTTGCAATAAATGTCACTTGCATAAATTCATAAAAAAATCAAGTACGTTCTTCGGAAATAATTTATCCGCTAAATAATTCCATTTCCTCCATAAAAAAAGTTTTGAATATTTCACTCGCTCAGTGAAATGAAGCAATAATTTTTTGGGGAAATGTTTAAATCCTAAATTGAGCATAAAAAATGCAAGTGACGTATGGAATGGAGGGGTCAGTCACAAGTAAAAATTCAGGGGACGATTCATTAATATCCTGTTCTGACGTCATATATGAATGAGCCCGATAAGCACAAATGAAATGATCAGCTCGAAAAAAAACTATTGAACTATGTGAAGGCGAGTGGCCGTGTTTTCATTTTAACAAAAAACCCGGTCGGTGAAGAATGCGACATAATGTATGTTGCGGTTATTTCGGTCAGAGGAAAAAGGTGAGCATTGGATTGGTCTCGTGGGTGGTTCTATTTTTGGCAATCTGCTTTCATCTTGCTCGGTGTAGTCTACATTTCCTGAAGTGGGAACACGAATTACGAGAATAGCAAAACAGGAGTACTTACTACAGTTACAGTGATCATTGGTCAAATCAAACAGAAAAGTTTTTTATCAACAACTTCAGTGTCTAGTACGCTCACGATCAGAGAAAAGAAGCAGTTTCCTTTGAATACTTTATAAAGGACACACGTCGGATGGGTTGGAGGTGGATTACGAAACTAAATCCATTTTCTCCGGAGGATTTGACGTATGCAATGAAATGCGTAAGCAGCGGACACATTTAGATTTTAAAATGTCAAATTCCAAAAATGATAATGGACAAAAAAATCAGAGCAATTCCGCAATAGATAATAAATCTTCATGTTCCATAAAAATAATTAATATTAATTATTGAGTAATTTGCATATTTTACATTACCATTACCGCCCCAATTTAATTATTTTAAGAAGAAATAAAATCTTGTTAAGGCTTCTTTGTACTCTTCCAACTTTTTCCCAAAGAAAAGTTTCAAAAAAGAACAAGACCATGCTACGCTATACGATCCAGTGGAGAACAAATTGAGTAGAAAGTTGATGAAATTATATTATGCGAACAGGATCACAGATAGAGATCACATAAGCTATTTACTTTTCCTCTTTAACTTTCTCATCTTTACTACGAAAAAGGTTCTTCATCTTGTTCGGTTCTTCAACTTACTCCGCCGCCTGCGAACAAGAGCCCAACCACACCACAGGACGACGAAACAAGTGGAAAAAATTTGTTTTCTGTAGAGAACAAAAAAGAAGACATAATGCAATTACCAAACATCTACTCGTTTCCCAGAAGTCAAGTCAGGAAAGTCTTGACAGTACCACAACTAGAGTATAAAATTAAAATTTCGCTACATTCATTTCATTTCAATTTGTTTCAAGATTTTCACCGGAAGTGGTTAAAATCGGAAAGGTCGACAGCAGAGCAAAAAATGTGAACGAAAATATGAGTTTGATTAAATTGAAAATTAAAATGTCCTGAACAAACGTAAAATTAAGTGATACGAACCAGAAACGTGTAAAGGAATTCATACTCTAATTAATTTAGTTTTGCTGCGTTGCGTGAGCCCTATTCTTATATTGCTTTGTTTAGTATGCCAAAGCAGCAAATTGGCTCGAGCTTCAACATGCGACTTTCGCCTGCTAATTAATGCATGAAAAAAGTTCCTCATCCCTAGCGAAAAAATTTTAAAAAATATTTTTGTCCTCATGCCATTGTTAGTGCGGTAGTGGTAGTTGTAGTTGGTAGTGTAGTTTGGTGTTTCTAGAGAATTCCTAATTTAAGAAAAAAAAACTTTTCTTTTGTATCTGTCCCACTTGCTTTGAAAATGCTTTTGTCTTCTTTTGCTTCGTGATGCAAATCAGTGGGAAAGCATCGCATCGAAAGAAATAAAAATTTTTGTAAAAGAGCTTGAGTTCGTCTAGAAAGCAGTGATAAGATTTCATCCTTCTTTCGCATTTCAAAGAAAAAAATATTTCGTAGTAAACAAGATTTTTGATTGCTCCTTTTCACTAAGGAGGAACATTTTCGAGGAAATGAGATGACGAAAAAAGAAGCTCCTCCTCGTGTTTTTTTTTTGTTCATCGTTTACTTTCCTCCACTCCTTCTTAGATTTCACAAAATATTTTCTTTCAACGAAATTGTGCTTGATACGAATCTTATTTGCATAATAAAATGTTACATAAACAATATGATATCACTAGAAAATACGAATCTCCACATTCACTTCACTCAACTCCACTCCATCTTGTTTTTGTTCCCCTTAAGAAATGCAAATTGGAATGAGGAGGCAGGAAGGCTCACATTCGTTTTGGGATGTAATCTGGACAAAAAAAAACGGTTTGTTTACCAAAGGATACAATTTTCCCCTTAAAGATGAACAACCGTTTTTATGACGATCCTCAAGAAGACATCATCATATCATCATCATCAAGAGAAAATTACTTTCCATTATTCTTCTCTTTTTCTTTACAAAATTTAATACCATTTGAGTGAAACGTATCATCTTCTAATCAAGCTTGCAATTCACGTGAATGGATTAAATATAATTGTGTTTCTCCAAAGCTTGATTACATCCAACCTTGGAATCCGTTAAATGATACAAATTTAAATATCCTTGAAGCAGTGACCTTATCATTTTACCCCAGCATATCAAGTTCTGGTATTTTTATGTAAATTATTTCGTTCAGCGTCAGTTTGGAACTTTGCTCAGTTGACGTTGATGATCTTGATGTGATTATAATCGTGGTATTGCTTGATAAGGACAGACACGCTGTTTGCATTGGATCCTTTCCCTCACTGAAGGGTTTTAGGCATTTGCAAAAATGAATAAATTATGAGAAAATTCTAAACTAAAGCTTACCTGGCCTGAGTCTGAACTAGTCTTTTCAAAGGGGATATTTTTTTACAAAGACTTTTTACAACGTCAAACCAGCTCATACATAAACACATCAAAAGGGAAGTTTCAAAAACATGAGGAATCAACTAAGCTCTGGAGAGACTTTGTAAAAAAAGGATACTCTAGTGCTCTGATGGGAATTAAAATAGGGATTCCTTCGATTTCCCACTAAAGTACAAAAAAATGTACTCATCCCTTCCACGTGCAAGTGCAAAAATGTTCATTGGATGAATTTTTTTTTTCTATGAAAAATACTCAAGTTTTACGTATGTAGTTTCTAATGGTATTTCCCATTTACGCGCAGATCTTTCCTAAATGCGATGATATAGGCTTTAGAACTCTTGGGATCTGGGACGTCTAGTATTTTACGTTTTTTCTTCTTCCAAGAAAAAGATAAAAAATTACATTTTGAAAGAGTCGGGTGAATAAGTGAGTGAGTTGGAAGTATGAAAAAAGTGTGTTATCGCTGGAGAAGGAGAGAAAACATTTTAGGAGGAAGTGAACATTGAATTTCCCCAGAAAATGGGGTCTTCATTGACTTGATAATTTCATAGAATTGGAAATTTCCACTTCCGTCAATGCCAATACCAGTACCAATACTACATTTTTTTCAGGCAAATTCTCAGAATTTGTTGATGAAATACTAAAGAAATTCAATTCCGAGAACGTAAGATGTGTCGCAATTCAGAACCTGAAGAAAAACAAAAAAATTGTCCATGGGATACCTTCCGTAATTGGACATTCCATTATCATTCGATGACGAATAAAAATTGTGATTCGTACATCCTCTCTGCCTCTATAATTGCTTTTGAATAGGATATTATCATTTCCCCTTAAGGGTATCGGAATGTACAGAATATAATCTATTGTATTGTAATAATACCTCACCTCGGCCTGGGGCAATGGGAGATCTACATCCAACATCCGCCATTTTTTTGTGATTATCATATACAACCTTCTTTTCGATTAAGTTCATGTTCTCCATGTCTTTGAGATTATAATCGTTCTAGTTCCTTTCCTTTCTTTCCTTCGGGTGGAATAATATTTTTCCATTTTTATGCAAGAAAAGATAATTGAATAACAAACCCGAGTCCTCCTAAGCTTGTTTACTCTTTTAATATGCAAACATGTTTTTCCAAGAAATTCGTGAATAATGGGCCGTGTGGGAGTAGATTTTAGATCCCTTTACAAAGTACGTGCGTGACTAGTCAAGTATTTTCTATTGAAGTCAAAGCCAAGTCATGAAGAAGAATAAACGAGTATTTAAAGAAATAATGACGTCCCACTAAGAAAAAATCCTGCTTTGGTCTAGACTTGGTTAAGTCGCTCAATTTTGCCCTAATTTTAAACCGAAAAAAATATTTTCTCTTGTCCAAATGGTCTGGTTCTTGTTTGGGGCAACTAAAGATTCTGGGGATCCACATTTTCTATTGATTTTTCTTTTAAGACCAAAACCATTGGATTGGAATTTGGAATCTCGGTCTTTCTTCATCCATCACTATCACATTATACGACGCGACACACCTGAACCTAAAAATATTCTCAAGTTAAAGCTCGACATACCGTCAGTGGATATCCAAACAGGTCAACTTCTGAGAACCTGGAACTGGAATTTAATATCAGTTGAATTTTTTTTTCTTGTGGAATTTTATTAATTTACGTTAATTAAATGTAAAATATTTGGCGAGATTTCAAAGAAAAAAAAAATTAATTAAAAAATATTCGCAATTTGTTCCTGTGACTTGTTCAGAATATTGAGATTTTGAAGGTAAATGAGATGAGCAGTAGTCGTAGTCAAAGCACAGGTACTCTGGAAATGAAATACCTACCGGAATTCGCATAAGATAAGATTTTTTATTTTCAGTTTCAGGAAAAAATATAATATATTTATTGGGAGGGGAGATTACATTACATCATATAATATAATATATTGGCATATACATACCGGTGTAAGTTTCATAATTTCATTTATTATTTAGGTAATTTCATAATCTCAACCTACGCTACCTACTACATTATCGATCTATTTTTTGTTACTTGATCTATCTATACCTATGTAAGTAAGTTAAGTAAAATTAAAATCTCGAAAAAATGTTGTGCCGGCTTATGGCTTGGTTTGGTTGAATTAAATTCACATGAATCATTTTTTTAATACTTTCTTTTCCATGAATTATGAATGAGATATGTATGTAAAAATCGCAATCTTCATCGTTTTGGTTTTGTGTTTGCTTCGTAGATTCCTACAACTAAATCATCTTGTGTTTGTGAATTGAGTTTTAAGGAGAGAAAACGCGTAAAAAGTTGACAAGGTCAAAAATTTCGAGGAAACATCATTAAAAATTCCCTTTCACAACTTTCTCTTACTTTTTTACTCACATTCTTATTCCCTTTTTGAATCACCATTTCAATCTCAATTGCAATGCAGAGGATGCGAATGGGAGCACGTACGTAGGAAAAAAATTCCTTCAGTTAAACTTGGGATATTTATCCAATCGAAATCCAAGCCATAGCTAAAGTTGTTGTAATACATGCTTTTTTTATGACTTTCTTATTTACATAATAGCGTTTCACATAAGTACTTATACTTTCTTATATCATCTCGCACCCGCATTGCATCACATCGAATCCACATTTTTTTTCCTTTCATAAAGAAAGAACAAGAACACTTTTTATTTTTTTAGAAGATCAGAGAAAGGTCCATAAAATGTTAATCTCAAAGTTTTCTTTTCAGGAGGACGAGAAAGCATACTTTACGNTTCTTATATCATCTCGCACCCGCATTGCATCACATCGAATCCACATTTTTTTTCCTTTCATAAAGAAAGAACAAGAACACTTTTTATTTTTTTAGAAGATCAGAGAAAGGTCCATAAAATGTTAATCTCAAAGTTTTCTTTTCAGGAGGACGAGAAAGCATACTTTACGCTCTTCCAGGGAATATGGCATATTTTCTCCAGCACTATTTTACGACTTCCCTATCCCCTTCCTTTTTGGCTTGAAGTAGAGGCAGACCGTTAAACGATTTGATGACAATCATCGTTAAACTCGAGACGTCGAAGTCGAGCCAACTCCTCCGTCACTATTTCCAGCACCACCTCGACCGTTGCCGTTTGGATTTTGCTGATGATGATTACGATTACCAGAACCAGTTGCCGATGTAGTAGTGGTGGCTCCCTCCATATCAGTAATTTCATCAAGCCAATGACTCCTCTTCGAGGAGAACCTTGAGTTTTCTTTTCAGGAGGACGAGAAAGCATACTTTACGCTCTTCCAGGGAATATGGCATATTTTCTCCAGCACTATTTTACGACTTCCCTATCCCCTTCCTTTTTGGCTGAAGTAGAGGCAGACCGTTAAACGATTTGATGACAATCGTCGTTAAACTCGAGACGTCGAAGTCGAGCCAGAACCAGAGCCAACTCCTCCGTCACTATTTCCAGCACCACCTCGACCGTTGCCGCTTGGATTTTGCTGATGATGATTACGATTACCAGAACCAGTTGCCGATGTAGTAGTGGTGGCTCCCTCCATATCAGTAATTTCATCAAGCCAATGACTCCTCTTCGAGGAGAACCTTGAGGCAATATCCCGCTCTGTGAAACATCTCCGAATACGAGCCAAAGTTGGAAGGAAAACGGGTCTTGATGTTCTCAAAGCCTCGAAGTAGTTTGGAGGCTCATCATCTCCCCCTCCACTAGTGAAGAACGGAACATGCTGATGATAATGACCAGTCGCACGTCTTTGAGAAGAAGAAGATGCTGCAGTAGTAGATGATGAAGATCCACCAACTGCGCCTCCACTTTCTCTTAACGGATCCCTCGGGACTGTTATGACAATTGGCTGAGTCAGGTCAATCTGGACCCCGGTCACTTCTCGTGGAGCCACTGTGTTCAACACTGGAATCAAAAGGAAATTGGTTTTATTAGGAGAAAGTTGTAAACTTTTTTTTTTCAAAAAGATAATGAAAACAATCTTCTTTATCAAAACAATAAAACATGATTGCATTACGGGGAAAATAGGTCTTTTCAAGATTTCTTCCTGTTTAAGTTAAATGATGAACCTAGTCTAACAAACAAGTTTTTTATCCTTTTATGTATTTTTTGGATAAGGAACAACAAAAAATAATAATTTTAAGAGTAAAAAAGCACCATAAAAAATCATCGTAAGAAGAGGTCTTCGTGAACTGTCAGTTCTTTCGGCAAAGTAGCTAAAATATACTGCCTCACTTTTGAATTTTTCTAAAGCTCATTATTTTTTATTCTTTTCAACTTTCAAAAAATCTTTTTTTTGCATCATCAACATCAACAACCTCAGATTCAAGATACAAAAGAGCAAAAGAACATTCAAGCAATTAGAGTTGAGCTTGAAGAGATTCAAAATTGCTAAACTTTTTTTTTTCCTCCAGCAGCTTTGTATATTTTTTTTTAAACTGTCAATTCTCAAATAAAATAAAATAAGCTTGCTAAAAATAGAGTAAAAAAAATCCCATCTTTATTCAAACAAATACGTTATATTTTTTCTTCTAAAAAGTCCGCGATTAGAGATGAGTTGAGGAAGAAAAGGATTGTGCAAGCATCGCATAACAAAAAAAAAAAAAAAAAAAAAAAACATCAAAGCACTTTTCTTGAAAGCAGCTTTCTTATTTTATAACGATTTCAGTTTTTTTTAAACGGCCAGGCCAACCCAAGCCAAGCTACTTGAACTGAACTGAACTCAGACTCATTCCATTTCACAGGCTTTTTATCCGATTAAGTTTACATGGTTGGATGCGGATTCGGAAGGGAAGTTCCGCACTTGACGAAAAATAATGATATCACATCACACACGAGTACAATATAACTATGACCTTATTGTGCTCTTTCCCTGAGTGAGAGTGAGCACTCATGCAAACAAGTTTATATAAAAATCAGGACTATGACGAAGACGAGCTGGAAAAATAACAAGAAAATTTTCCAGGCTTTGGGTCATTATCTCGGACTTACCAAGACTACTTCCAGCGTTTGCGAGTCTTGTTGACGCTCTCTGGTAATGGCCAGTGACCGATGACATGGAAGATGATGAGGAGCATGGCTGCTGCTGTTGTTGCTGTTGCTGGTGTGGTACGTGCCGATTACCCAGAAGAGAGCCCTCTTGGGAAATACAATCTTCCCTGCTTTCACCACCATTACCTTCATGGTCATTACAATCACTGGCGTTGGGGAAAGTGGCTGATAAAGATTGGTTGCCGAAATCTACAGGTAAAAAAATATGGGATGCTCATTAGGGCGATCAAGTCAGGATCTCATAATATTTCAAAACTACATATTCTTCACGAACTGGAACTGGACTGGGGCTTTTTTTTTCTGAAATTCTGATACGTCAATCACATGATTACTCACCAAGAGACGATGAAGATGGAGGATTTCCTGTGGTCCCAGTTGGACAATTATCCTCCCTCCTGGAAGGATCGTAATGAGCTTCTCCCGTGGTACTACTACTCCTTCTGGCACTGGTACTACCATCCACCAAAATTGTACCTGAATTATTACCCTCAAAATCATTGGAAATCCCACCACTGACATTCGCAAATCCATTCTGAGAAATTTCTCTTCTTCGATGCTCATTAGTGAAATTGGGAGATGTGGATGAATCACATAAATTCTCAGCAGGATTTGAGGTGGAGGGATTACTAAAGGACTGCTGCTGCTGCTGTTCTTGCTCGTTCCAAAGCAAAGCTTGTGAGTAACTAGGAGCCAAAGCGAAAGAATTAGTGTTCCCCACTCCTCCTGCCATCATCCCCCCACCGCCATGATGATATTGATGAGAAGAGTTATGACTATGACTTAAAATTGTTGCGGAAGTGGAAGTGGTGATGCGACTATTAGAATTTCCATTACCACCTTCGCCATCTTCTTCCTCTTCAGGACTTGGAGTGAGGAAAGGAGGAGGCGGAGGGGAAGAACAGGATGGATAGTAGCTTTCATCATGCAATAGCCTAGCACCCTCATCACTATCACCGTAATATCCAAACTCATCAGGAAATTGGGGCTGAGTACTTTGAAGGAATTCCATTCTTTCTGGTTTGGTCATTAGTAGAGTCACACTCCTCGTTAGTTTATACCTCAGTTTGACGTGAGAATCGGAAGTTACGAGAGAAGAAAGAACTGCGCCACTGTGGGAAGAATATACGGCCGGAAGATGATGATGAAGGTGAGGTATTGGTATTATCATTATTATTGGTTGCGCTATTCAAATTATCATTATTATTTAAGCTAGGAAGATTTTGTTCTCGTTGATGCTCTTGTGTTTGTTGTTGGTCCTTGTTCAGGTTCTTGAACGAGCCGGAGGAAAGCTCATCTTTTTCAGTTTGATTTTGAGATTGCTGCTGCTCCCGCAGTTGAGGGGAATTTCCATCATTGGAATTTAGTAAAAGTGGTGCTGTCTCTTCCTGATCACTAGGTAGAACTGTGGAACGACGACGACGATTACTACCGCCATTATTGTTGTATGGATTTAGGGGAATTTCCATCATTGGAATTTAGTAAAAGTGGTGCTGTCTCTTCCTGATCACTAGGTAGAACTGTGGAACGACGACGACGATTACTACCGCCATTATTGTTGTAGGGATTGAGTCTGGAGTGGTGAGAAGAAATGGCCCGGTTGTGAATGCGATATTGATGATTATTTATTGGTGGATAGTGGCTTCGCGGTGCTGAAAGCAATAGCTCACTGCCAGACGGTGACATGTAATTTACTCCAAACAATTTGTTCACCTGTGTCGGTATGTAAGAAATAAAAAAAAATTAGACTCGTGTTCGTTCATCCCATTCATTTTGCTAAAAGTACGATCAAATCAAATCTCAATATACCGGCGGGTGGCATAAATGATTACGCATTTCATCTCAAGTGCATTCTCAACTCTCAATCTTTTAAATTTGTAGAGCTCATCATTATTCATCATGAAAATGTTTGGAAAATAGGAAAATTCCCAATTCCCAAATTAGGAAAGCGAAAAGCATCAGCCTTTCATTATTCCATTCCACCTTCGTCTTCACATTTCCTCATCTCAAATCTCATCTCTCATTCCATTCAATTTCGACAGAAACCCGTCTCCTCTCTCGAGCTATATCATCATTCTTTTCCATTAGCTTAAAAGTAGTACAGATAGGTATACTGGACATGTTTTTTCTCTCCGCTTTTTTATTCCTTTGCATCACTATGATTATTATTATTTGTCCAATTCATAATTCATGTTGCATTTCCAGTTTGCATTTCTCTTCGTTCCAAGTCAAATCTATTTTCCATCTTTCCTTTTTCCCATAAGGTCTTTTCCCCATCCAGTCCAGCTTGTTTTTTGTCCAGCACACAATGGCTGGATGGAGTACCACTACCACCCCGCGATTCGAAGTGTGTGAATAGAGTATGTCAATAAAATAAATGATGATACATTAAAAATACATAAATCACTCCTGCAAAAAAAAGTTTCTCTTTACAAAAAAAAAAAAAAAAAAAAAACGACAACGAATACAATATTAAGGGAACAACACGCATCTTGTCTTCTCTTATCCGATCCAGTCGGTCGTCGGTCATACATTTTTTTACACTTGTCCTCGTTTCGTCTAATCTAATCTAAATTGCTTTGGTCGTCAACATCCGCCATGGTAGCATAAGGACACCCGCTGGACACGGACCCAAGTACGTAATAGAAAAACTTTTTGTCTGGAGTCATGAGCAGGGAACAAAAAGAGGAGAAGAGACAATGTTTTCGTTTCACTTCAAAAAATTTACATTTTATCCCATTCATAACCAAAGACTTGGTTTCGTGAGTTGAATACAAAAAGTTTTGCTTGCATAAATTTTCCAGTAAATAATACTACGCTAAAGCTGCTTTCACAATGTTCGCATAACCGTTCATTAATTAAATCAGGGATATGAATCGTGAATGATCATGATCATAGGAGGACTGGACTGGACCTGGAGATTTTTTTAGAATGGTCCATTTGCTAATTTACTCAACCCAACCACACCACACCACCGCATGCATAAGTATATCCGGAAATAGTGCATAAAATCAAGTTTAGAAATTCCATTTGGACGTATGAAAAAATAATTTCTTTCGAGATAAGTGTTAAGGAATGCACTGGTCCATTGATTTGATTTGCAACGCTTGCAATTTTAAGACAAGAAATAAACGAAACACCTTTATTAAATTCATGCTCTAGTCTAATTATATTTTGTTCTGAATTGAAGCTGGACCTGGTCTGGTCAGGCCATGCTGAGGTTTTTTATTTACAATTCAAATGGACTAAAAAGGGAGAACAGCTCATTGGAGACTTTTGTCTTTGTCCAACTTCCCCCTCCTGTGGAGCAGAAGAGTAATAATTAGAATATTTAAAAGGAAAAGTCCATTAGTTTTTAATTAATATTCTGAAAGGCTACTAGAATCAGGTTACCCCAGCACGCCAAACCCAACCAAGCAATGGTCTTTCATACCAAACCAATATGGAGGAGAAAATACGAGGAAATTAAAAAACTCATTTTGATCTCATAGAACGAAAATTGCATTACATTCTCTCATGCTTACGTAATGTAATAAAATTATCCATTCTTTACATTCAAAAGAGGAAGGAAGGTGGTAGTAATATAAAATGAAGTAATTTTCCCCTACTTTTATTGTTCTCACCTTCCCCAAAAAAGCATCCTGGTTTTTTTAGAGGGAAAAAACTTGAAAATGAAAATGGCTTGGTTTGGTATGGTCCATATTCAGTTTTATTGCCTCATAATTTTCTTCGCGTGTCTCTCTCAAAAACGCATTTTCAATTACGATTACGATTACATCCAAAACAAATGGCTCATTTCATTGGAACTGAAAAAA
>JAHZMX010001552.1:0-30512 GCA_027743895.1 Seira musarum | reverse complement strand
GTTCTATAGGATTTTGAATAATGAATACAAATGTTGTAGTAGTGAAGCAAATAAATGATGTTGATCCTTAAATATTTAAGGACTTCACGAAGTAGTAGTAGTCGTAGTAGTAGTAGTCTCCGGGATGTGATAGTGATGGTATGATGTAGCAGCACAACCCACGTTTCTCACGTGTAAATATGTATTTATGCTAGGATTGGAAGTTATCCTATTTCCGTACGATCTGATCATGAAATCATGATCCCGGGATTATTGTTGCTTTATTCAATTCAATTTATGGAGATTCTTTTTTTTTTTTTGGCAAAACAGGTGAGTGAAGTGGAGTGGAATGAGCAGTAAGTATTGGTAATCGTGTAGTGAGTGTAACAAGTGTTGCACGAAAAAAGCATCAATTAATCAAACAAGGTTTTCTATTGAACAAAAACTTAAGTTATTAAGTAATAACACTCGTCTTTAAGTAAAAATACGTACCGAGCAGTAAGAAATTACGGTAGTATTATTATTATTATAACAAAATACACTACTGTAAAAATCCAACATGTTTTACAGGTACAATAATTCATTATTATTATGTTTTAATCACTCAAACGAGCAAGAACATGAGAATGAGATTATATGAAACCCTTTCTGAGTTATCTAACAACAACGCAACATATATACCAACCAGAGCAGCAATAGAGGAGATTATTAAGAACTTTTTTTTTACTTGACACATACGTAATAATAGAAACTGGACGAAGATAAGATAATATGATGGGTGGTTTGATAAAAAAATAAGAATTATTTTTAGATTTTTTCTTTTTGTTTGTTTTATTGACATATTCACTAACCAATATTAATAGAGACCGTGACCCCAATATTAGCTCCAGGAGTATCACTCATACATTTGTGAAGTACATCTATATTCACCGGCATGGTGCTTTTGGGAAGCGTTGTTAACCCTGAGCTCGGTGTAGATATATCCCTCCATTTCTTTCCCGTTCAATATGTCAATGTCCCACTCATCTTGAAGCTGAGGAGTTACTTCCCTCCCACTGATAGTCCACTTGACGGAATGAAACACACTGAGCGAACAATTGAGTTTAAACGAAGCCTGCTCTCTAATCGTGACACGAGTACGAGCCTCTTCAAATGATGATGAGGAGGAGGTTGATGACGACGATGACATATTGCTCTCGTAGTATTCCACCTCATCTCCATCCGAAATTATGGAGAATGTTGGAGTGCAACCTAACCGTGCATATCACAACAACCCAATCCACCGAACAATATTAATTAAAAAATGTATAGTCACTTCTTCTTCTTCTTTCTCTCTAATTCTTCTTACTTTTCTTTACTTAACAATTTATACAGCTAAATTTTGAGAAATGAATGTATACAATAAATAATTGCGCCTGAATAATAAAAAACTCAATGTGATATTTTTTTTGGTAAGTGCTGTAAGCTAATAGTAGTAGAAAATGTAAGTAATATTATTTATTAGCTGTAAGAAATCGCACCTTTTATAGATAAGGTTAGGGGAAATAAAAAGTCGTGCATATCACAACAACCCAATCCAGAGCGAACAATATTAATTAAAAAATGTATAGTCTCTTCTTCTTCTTTCTCTCTAATTCTTCTTACTTTTCTTTACTTAACAATTTATGCATCTAAATTTTGAGAAATGAATGTATACAATAAATAATTACGCCTGAATAATAAAAAACTCAATGTGATATTTTTTTGGTAAGTGCTGTAAGCTAATAGTAGTAGAAAATGTAAGTAATATTATTTATTAGCTGTAAGAAATCGCACCTTTTATAGATAAGGTTAGGGGAAATAAAAAGGCAGTAGTAGTAATTAAATAGCTTGCATAAAACATTATCAAGATGAAAATTAATTTTCAACACGACAACATTCTACAATTTATATGTTCGAGTTGATGAGGGTAAAAGCAGCGGGGTTGGTTGGTTGGTTGTTGATTTCGTTCATATATTTTTTTCCTGTCTGGCCCATATCATGGCAAAAATTCATTAAGTCCCCGTTTTTATAACTTGTTACAAACAAAATTAGTAAGTTTTTTAGTGTCCAACACCTACACACTCATTACATACTTAACGGAACCGGGTTTGCACGCTATCTTCATCATCTATGATGCAATGTTACAAATATGTTCTGCTTACTTAACAAAGGCAGGGAAAACGAAATACTATATTTATGATGGCCTTTGTGTTTTCTTGTATTGTTTGCTCTCTTTCAAACTGAGGAAATTTCGTCTAGTTATTCTGGTGGTAAACACGCGAAAATGGAAAATAGAAATAATAATAATAATATGATGTTGATGAGCTGTGGACTATGACTATGGTAGTGGTAGTAGTGGAGTAGGAGTGAGGTAATAGTATTATTATATCGCATCACATCGTGGGCATGAGAGAATGAGAAAACTTGAAAAGAGTAAATAATTTTACAAAGGCATGAATGAATAAGTGAAAATGCTTTCACTTTCCTGATCTCTTTCACTTTACTGGAATGAACAAGGTTTTAGAGAAAATTTTCCAACATGGTAAGTATGATGGTGATGGTGGTGGTGCGTGGTGAATTGTATTGTATTGTATGGTAATATTCTTTGGGTCTTGAGGGACCTACATATGGAAAATTAGTTTTCCGTCCTTTTAGCAATTCCACTTTTTAAATGGAGAAAATTACACCTAAATTGGGAGAGCTAAGCTCTAAAGAGCAAAGTACAACAAAACATGAGTTTTATATTCATTCGTTGGTTGGTTGACTAGAGAAAGAGAATAAGTATTGCATATTGTTCATGTATAAAAGGTACTTGCTAAAAACCTGTGGAAAATAACTAATGCAATTGAAAAGTCAAACATAAGTGGAGAGAAAACGCAAGCCCTCCGAGTATCATTTAATTCTGAACAAGGAGCACAGTTTATGAACCCAGCTCCTTCTTCTTCTTTCGTCCCCGGTAGAAAATAATACCATTATTTGAAACACTCTCCCGTACACATACTTATACACATTCACTAAGTTTCTAACAACCATTTTGCATCTACTAAAAACTCCCTTGAAAATGTAATGCTCAAGCTCAGATGCTGCGAGTTCTTTTTTTTTCTGGGTTGGGTTAGGTCCCACGCTAATAGTAATAGCTTGAACCGTGACTCATAATCATAATAATGGCCATAATGCATGCATTATGCTTTTTCATGTCCTATTGCTCCTTTTTTAAAATAACGGAAATCGACGTTGTGTCTCGTCTCAGGCCTTTCCTTTCTTTGCATCATGGAATATTACGACTTTCAGTTTTTTAATGCTGACTCCTGTGAATACCGATAGTAGTTGCGTAATAATAAAAATTGATTTTTTTTACTCTCTTTTTGGTTATGTACTTATTTCGAATTATTTTTGCCAACTCCAGTGGAAAAACTTGTATGTAGGTAGGCAGGCAGTAACAAGGACTTTTATGTCCCTATTTTAGTGGATTTTCATGTAAAGAATGAAGTAAATGGATGTGATGTGTTGAGATGTGCTTCGCTCTTCCTCTTTCTCTCTAACTCTTTCGTCCTCGTACGTCGTGTCCGTCCACATCGACTCAGAGTGAGGCTCACGTACTTATTAAAACTATAACGGAGAGATTCCTAAATCATGTTCTCATTTCCTTCTCCTCCCACCCCACTCAATCCTCATTGACGCCTAGCGTAATCTAATTACAAAGTCGTGTAAACATTCAATAAATTATCAATAAACAGTGAAGCGGCAAGTTTATTTTTCTTTCTAGATTTTCTCCCAGCGAAATAAAAACATCGTTGAAAAAACAAAGTCGTTATTCCGAGAGAAAAAAAGACGAGCTAAGAGGCTAACATCATCCCATCAAGCCATAGGGGGAAGGCCGACAAGAAGAAGAAATGTTAATGGATTAGTTTTCCTAGTTACGCTGCTGGGCTAATCTTTTTTCAAAAAAATGTGTACAATTTTTTTTCCTTCCTCTTTCAGCTCAACATCATATTTTTTGGTCGTAGAGATGCATTCAACTAACTGTGACGTACACTTTACGCTTGGATACAAATAAAAAACATGGGAAAATGAGTATAATGGCTTTTTTCTGGAAATTCTATTTAGAACTTCAGGTATGCGCTCAGTCACAGTCAGTGTGCTTTTGGAAACATTTTTCTTTCGTGAACAAAAAAGAAAATGTAGTGAGGTAAATAGGCATGTATGTATGTACATATGTACCACCAGCCTAGCCGATGAAAAGCGAACGCACACTACGGAAAGTAAGAATAATTTAGGCCACACACGATGAACGATCGATACGTAGCTACCGGATGACAAAATCAGCCCAGTTCAAGTTACACGGGACGAGTGAGAATCTCCCCCACTTTAGACGGGGAAAAAAGTAGAAAGAAGAAGTAGAAAGGTATTATCGAAACTTATAAGACTTTGTCCTTTTTTATCACTACTATCACTTTTCTTTCTTGTGTTTCCTCTCCATAGTCGTCTTCTAAGGAATAAAAATGCTGATTACATGGGATATTCATGTATGCATTGTTCCTGCGTGAAAAATCTAGAATCCAATCTTAAGGCGTGACTTCCAACCCAGAAAATTAGTAAAATCTGACTGACTTTCGTCGACTCAATTAAAGATTAACATGATCTAGATCACGATTATGTGGTGGGTTCACATGTGCCAAATGAAATGAGTTCTCTGTCGCCGCCACACCACTTTATTCAATTAAGCATGGTCCTTGCCTTGAACCGATTTCCTGCTGAGATCTAATCCTTAAAATTGCTTTAGCGGAAAATAAATGTGCCGCATTTCAAATGACCTTAGTCATAGGTATTCAATCCATTCCAGTTAGGAATTATAAAGCTGACCAACGCAACAACATGAATTACGGTACAGCGTTTATATCTTTGAAAATATCTTCGTTCTTGTCATTATATCATCCGCAGACATGATTGAGCAATATTCCCGTAATCCGCTTTCTCTTTTGTCTCATTTACCCACGAACATAAAGAAATTATTAATCTTTCCGTAAATGATTTATGCTACCTCATAGCGAAATGAATCTGATAAGGTCAATCTTAATAGGTTTTGGGAAATGTAATGTAAGCCCTAGATTCCAAGTGGAGAAGGAGTCATAATAATAATACATATTACTACGTAAAGTAGGAGAAAAAAGTAATATAGTAATCGTGTCAGTTTTTTTTTCGTTGAGTGAAAGAGGAGAAGAGGCATGTGGACGATGAACG
Organism: Seira musarum; assembly: GCA_027743895.1. Classification (NCBI taxonomy): domain Eukaryota; kingdom Metazoa; phylum Arthropoda; class Collembola; order Entomobryomorpha; family Entomobryidae; genus Seira; species Seira musarum. The sequence goes on along the minus strand of JAHZMX010001552.1, from coordinate 25,271 downwards.
ACGACAATCGCCATCACAAAAGGGAAAAACTCAGCAAGTCAACCCTACTTCGTAATATAACCTACAAAAAACACACGCTTTTGTGTAAGGAAGGAGAGGAACGAGCAAAAAAAGTGAAAGTGCATACCATAAAGGCACATTAATGAAACTCGCTAACTCGCGACATTTGTGAGCTTCATAGTAGAAGGCAAGTCAGAAGAAAGCAACCAGCACTAGACCATAGACCATGAGATTGTATATTTCACCCGTAGACAATCATTTTTCATCAAGATCAAAAAAAAATTTTTTTCTATCCTTTGTGGCATTTCCCTTCTCCATTTTCCTCTTCTCTCTTTCGTATAGCATTCTTTTTTTGTATGAAAAAATTTAAACAATAAAATGATACTTCTTGGAATAAAGAATAGATAGATGAATAGGGAGTGAGAGAGAGGTAAAATTATATGGAATCAGGATGGGTGAACCGGAACACCATCACCACAAGAAAGAAAGCTCTCTGCTCCATTCCATCCGTATCCACATAAATTTAAAGTTGAGTTCGGTCCTTTTTCTTTTGTGATGCATACTTTTGTGTGAACGTACCAAATCTATATGAGCATCTCTAGCGAAGCCATGTGAATGTATCATCATCTCCTAGTTGCTTTCTTCATACTTATTCTTATTCCGTGTCCTAAAAATAACTCCAATTTTAGCCATTTTTATATTCATTCGAGTAAAAAAATAGAGAATTAAAAAATCTGTATGAAAAAAAAGAAGGCAATCGTAAAGGGGACAATTTTTGTACTTCTGTTCACCTCATGTTTAAAAGGACTTTTGATTGCACTCCGTAGACTAACTTGATTTGCTGTAAAGAGCCGCAAACAGACTCATTTCAAACTTCATGATGAATCATAAAAAGTTTGCGACACACACAAAAAAAAATTATGATGAGAAGAAGGAAAAAGGAAATATGAGTGTTTCTGGTACTTCTGCCAAAAATAATCTTTGAGAAATTGTCCATCCACCCGTTGAGGACATGGCATGTGAAGCAAAGCAAAGCCAGGCCAGACCAGACCACGCCATGCCATGCCCGCTGGCGTTCCCTAATCTCCTCCTGACTTGAAACAAACACAAGTATGACTATAACCAGTTATGATATGACACGCTACGACAAAGATTACCAAACAAAATAAATTTCATAAGAGTTGAGCGGTGAGTAGTGGAGTAAGAGGGAAGAGTGGTAATCTTTGGAATCATCAAAAGAAGTGGAAATGCATGCATGTCTTGTTCTGAACAACGGGCCGTATGTGTCGTGTTAAGTACTTACATCTCCACCGCTAAAAAGATAAAGGAAGACGATGAAGGTAACAGAAAACAAGGTTACTCTCTCTCTTTTCTATAAATAGTTGATTCAAATGTGGTCATGTGTTGACTTCACTGTTTCGAGCAGCAGTACCTTGTTCAAATACAAAATGCAAAAAAATGAGGAGGAAAACGGAACTGAGCTCATGGCACAATCAGCAACCACGTCATTTACACTTTCCCCTCAAAAAAAATAAGTTTTTTGTTTCCTGAATAATGCAAAAACGGGGGAAAACCACGAAACCTAGAATGTCATTTCAAATGTGGAGTGATTCACCCTGAACCGAATCATAGTGTTTGCCACTCGACCCAGTCTCAAAAGAAGAAGAGCAAAAATAATATATTATTTTTAAATGAGGGCAACAGTCTCACGTACATAGATAATCTACATGAGACTGAGACTGTGATTCACCAAGTTGAGCCAATATTGTTGTAACCTTTCAACTTTACCTGAGCACGTACACACAATCAATCAAAGGAGATTTATGTTGATAACCAACACGTACACGTGTACACGTACAAGTAGCAAATCATTTGAGATATAATCACTTCACACAAACACTCACTCACAAAAACCTCATATTTTCAGAAGTATGTTTATTTAACCAATATATTACATTTTTGTATACATCGATGGATCTGGATTGCGACCATGATTTTTTTAATGCTGTCCTCATACTTACTTATTATGTTCCAGGAAAGTTTTAAATTGTACATTGCAATCAATTTTCTAGTCTATATGAAAAACATCAATTACTCAAGTCAAAAGAGAGAGAAAAAATTGAATGCTATTTGTACTTTCCGACGAGCAGTTTTGCATATTTCATGAGGAAACAACAGCAAATGAAAATGGGAAACATCGATTGTAATTTTGATGACGATGGCACAAAATAAGGGTTTGAAAAATAAAACCAAATATGGTGATGGTGATGGAGAAAGCATTAGTGTCTTGTGTACTATGATGAATACGATTTTTTTTTTCAGACTAAAAAGAATTCAAGCACGAAAAAACTACTGAAGGTATTATATGTACGTACGTAAGTGTATAGATAATCTACTTTTTTGAGACAACAAAGACAATAGGAGAAATAGGAGNGCATGGTTCGCCAGACCTTTGCTTTCCGTTCCCACGTAAAACATTAAGTACTGTGGCCGTGCTAACATCAATACCACAGTGATTTAAGGCGTTTTTGATACGTTTTAGAGATTTTTTATCGTTGGAAAGCTTAAAAATGAGCTTTCTACTTCTGGACTCACTCCTGAAGGCATTGTCAAACTTTACTACAAAATGATCTAACTTAAACAAACTACTTTTTTCACACTATCATGTGGTATGCCCATCGATAGCAAATAACATCTAATAAGAAACGTTTTTGGCGTCGCAAGTATTTAAATGATCTACCGAGTACCCTCTGTATCTACTAGATTTTCTATTTTAGTTTTTAGATTTCAGATATATATTTTCGTGTAGAAGAAAAATTGTGGTTGAATTTTATTATGAAATAGATAGATAGGTAGAGAGGTAGGTATAATAAAATGTATTTATGTGTTTGTACTTACGATTTGCAGAAGCACTTGGTGACAATATAAGGATGACGAGAACCAACGAGAGGAGAATAAAAGTATAAAAGTTCCTTTCCATGGACGTGCCCATCCTCGTCCTCGACCTGCTGCCCCTTGAGGTTGAGCCAGGCAGGAAAGTAGAGGCAGTGATGGAGGAGATTGTAGGAGAAAGTAAACACAGAGTCCTTTCAACAAATATGTCCATTTTCGTATTATGTTGAAAACCAGGGATGCTGGTTTATTTATTGCGCCAGTTGAAAATAAAATGCACTGCGGTTATGAAGACGGATGATATCATGATGATGATGATGATGACACGGGAAAATAGAAATAGAAAAAAGAGCAGATGTTGACAATCAGAAATTGATTGGAAATTATTTTTCATGCACACTTTTCTCAGCACTTTTTTTCACTCAATCCAGTCACACGTGGAGCAGAATGTTTGACATAAAAAACTTGGCCATCTAAAGAGAGTAAATTAATGGGAATGAGCTATAAACCTGAGTTTTTTTTTCGAGAGCAAAGGAGCCCGACCTTGAATCCCTGATTGACCTGGACCTAGCTTTTAAAATGCTAATCTGAGGGCAAAGGACTAAGTAGTACCAGACCTAGGTCTAAGTTAAGCTCAAGATTCAAGGTAAAAAGTTTTGTCATAGGACTGGAACGACCCCCTAATGAATAATAATTTAATTTGTGGGTCCCATCTCGAGATCATCGACCTCCCTCAACTGGCCAAGCTTTTTGGTCGTTATTCTTTACTCCACCAGACAAATAATTGGTATCCACTTAATCCCTGAATAATTTAGGAGGCAACATAGCGGGCAAAGTACCCACTCACTTTCTCTCTTTTTTTTTGTTGCAATCTAGAAATCTGTAGTAGGTAAGTAGATAGTAGTAGATTGGTATTCTCACCGTAGCTGTAGCAGTGTGTAGCGGCAGCCGTAGACTTAGTTGAGATGATTGGTTGGTAATATTTTGTTGTCGACGAAGTAAAAAAAGAAGAAAAATAATTACGGTGTTTTGTACTTCCCCCTTTTCCGAAACTTGATCGTAGATCAAGATCTCCTCAACTGGAAACCTTTAAGTTGACGATCATTCTCGGCGATGAAGTCTTTTTTTGAAAACATGATTTTTTAGTAGAAGCAGTTCATAATTAAGGACGCCACTGGACTTGGTCGCTGTATTCTCAACAATTTTCGCATTGTTGCCAAAAGTGCGAAAAAAGCGGTTTCTCACGAAGACGATAATAATGTTGTCGACTCCATGATATTCATTACAAGTATTCCCTTCATCCCTTCATTTTCTTGTATAGCAGCATTACATCGAGAAAAATATATTGATTTCCGGTTGAGTTGTTCAGGTGAGGTTGTCTTCTTTGATGATGATGATGTTGATGATGATTAGTAGTAACCTAAATTCTGATACAATGCACTGAGCACACTTTATTTAGAAATTTCTTCTTTCCTCCTTCCACTTCCTTGCTTGATCCACGTTGCCTTGTCGCGGTCAGAGAATTTGATCGCTGTAGCTCACTGCAACATCAAAAGTTTCGTTTTGAGTGTGTATTTATGTATTAAATATTAAGAACAACTTTTCAGATTTAAAGAGGATGAGAGGACGCGTAGAGCATAATAAGAAAAGTAGAACAAAGACGGAGAAGCAAGAAATTTTGGGGGATGCAAGAGAATGACGATGATTATGATGACGAGTTTTACTATTCCAAGATAGATGAACTTGGGCAAGCAAGTATCATGAAGAAATCATTATTAATATATATATATATTCTGTATGATTTGATTACAATCTATGAGATAACAAGAGGAGAAGATAGATGATGTAACAGTAGAAGTATAAGACGGAACGTTGGAAAAAAGCAACTCAATTTTCTAGATCAGCAGGCTGAAGAAATCAGTTGCAGAGGAAGACATAAGTTATTTCGAAGTAGAATATTTTGTTGAACCCATACAGTACAGAGAGGAGTAAATGGAGTATAAAAAATTATGATGTGAGTTGCAATAGTAGTAGTTGTTGTGGTAGTAGTAGTAATGGTAGAAGTGATGATGATAATAGCGATGTGGTGGTGGTAATAGTAGTGGTTATGATGATGATGTTGATAAACACATAAAAAATATGAGAAATAAGTAGGTTGTAGTTAAGTGAGTAGTAGTGGTAGACTTCTTTTTTTTTACTTTTTTAATTAAACGCAAATTGAGAGGGGGAGAAAGCAAAGAAGAAGAAAGAAGTGACACGAAAAAAAGTCCAATCCAATAATCCAGTAAAGTTAAGTCAAGTCGACACAGACAGACACACTCACTCAATCAATGATAGAGAGGAACACTTGGTGAAAGGTTATTGTGTTAAGTGTTTACTTATTATGACGCAAAAAAGTTTTTCATTCGAATTCGATTGCGATTGCATTGGCAACTTTTTTGACGTGAAAGCGTTGAGGGTAACGGAATAGAAAGAAGAAGAGAATCCAGAGTAGTAGCTCAAATAGGTCCCATGCATCCCACTCGAAAATAAAAAAAAGATTACACACAAGAAGAGCAGACGACAGGACACAACACGCCGCACACAGACACACGATTATTTTATTATGATTATTATTCTTATGATAAAGTATATCTAGATTAAATAATGCTTAGAGATTTTTTTAAGGCCGTATATGGTAGTTAGCCGACTGGGGAGGTCAGCCAAGCTTATGAAAGTGAGTTTGGACTGGTTTATGAAAACCAGAAAGAAACTATGACTGTTGTTGTTGAGGAGGCATAGTTGTAATTTTATGAAGGGTTGTTAGTAGTGACGGTAGTGGTAGTAGAAGTAGTAGTTGTAATAATTTTAGCATCCTATACGTGATGACCAAAGATCACCGGAAGTAGAGTAGGAGTGATTTACAATGCTCCATTGCTCCTGCCATTATTTGAGTCTCTTCCGCTGCCACTAACTCCGTTGCACCATCAATCAATGATGCTTGGAAAAGGAATTAATTGGTGAAATTTTATGTTATCACAAGAAAACAATGGTGGTGGTAGTAGAACAAGGAGAGAGGTTGTGGTGGCGATGATGATGATGGGAGGAGGAGACACCCATTAAACAATCAACAACAGAAAATAATAGAGCGATATAAAACACGGAGCACCCACAAACAATCCGTCACAGACAGCCAGAGACAAGAGGAAATAAAAAATCACGATTTTTATTTATCCTTTCATGAAATGCTAAATGACCGACTCTAGAAACCACATCAAATGTATCGTCACACACACACAACAAGACGAAGAGGACGTTGGAGAAGGTGACCTAAACGATGAAATTTCCATTACACTCTGAAAAGGTCGGTCACACGATTACGATTCGCAAATAAAATATCCTTATGGAGAGGAGAATAAACTATACAGGTTTCTCCAGAGACCACCAATCTAACCACCTGAATCTGTGCATTGTTATGCACCAATTTGCTATTATCTCTTTTCCAACATTGTTCTGAAGGACGAAGACTGACCTATTTGTTCAAGAAATGAATTAATTGTTAGAATCGAAATGCGTAGCAATTTTGCTTTGGAATCTCTTCCCAGCTAACCGTGGCTAATCAACAGACTCGGATGATGGTGCTCCATTCCTTTCAGATTTCCAGAATGATTCTCGTCAGCTCATAGCCAATCACAAGTAAAGTAATTGAAGTATGGCACTTTCCTGGTGACATTAATTTTCTCCTCTTTCTCCCCTTTTAATTTACCACTACTACACCAGTTATATAATTAGCAGGAAGGCGCAAAGAGGAGGAATGGAAAAGAAAAATTTTCCTCTCGCCACTTCAATCCCCAACGCTCCAACTTCTCTTTTCAATGATCCAATAACACCAGAGCTCTATTTGGGACTCCATCCAGTTCCAGTGGCAGTACCTTGCTCATTGTGATAATGCACTTCACCACTTTTATATATATTTCTTTTTGCTTCTTCCTTTTTTCCCTGTTATTTTTTTCCCTTCGCCAAACAAACTTAAGGTTTTCCTCTCATTGATGACAGCGACCATCAGAGAAGAAGTAAATGTAATAATAATTTCAAGAGCAATTTGTCCACATCCATTGGATAAAAACCACACCTGACACTGTAGAGGTTTTTCCCAACACTTCCTATATATTTTTTTTCTTCTCTTTTCTCCAGCGCTTCTTTATTTAAATGGCCTAAAAAAAGATTTTCTTGCCTTGGAATATAGAGAGAGGGATGCTGCCACCATGCATGCACTGGCGAGTATTTTTTTTATTCCCTTTCTTCCACAGAAGCTGGAGCAGTAGTTATCTGACTACTACTAGGGATATTACGAGTAGTAAGTATTATTAAATATAAAAGACGGTGGTTAGAGAGCCCTTATCATTTTTCGGAGATGCAGAGTAAAGAGAAAAGAGGGAAGCAAGAGAGAGAGAAAAAAAGGGATAAAAAGAGATACCTCGTTCTGTTCTCTCTTTCCAGCAGATAGTAAATTTTCTACTTGAAATCAAACGGATGTGGTACATGTATAATACAAATATAATGCGATATATTAAGTAAGTTGAATGAGAAGAAGCAAGAAAGAGAAGAGAGGTAAAAGCATACGAAACTATGTTTTCCCTCACACTCCCTTCCTCTCCCGTGTACATTAATGGAAAGAACAAGAGGAGCACCAGCCGTAGTAGTAAGTAAGCAAGTACTACGAGGTGACGGAGGATATGTATGCTCTCTTTTCTCTGAAAGACACACACACAGACTCGACTCCTCTCTCTCTCACACAAACACACATATACCATACGAGTAAGTAAGTATAGAGTTCTTTGAAAGCGCCACCAAATATAGAAATGCTAGAATTCTATTAAAGCTTGTAGTATTAGTAATAGTAGAAGTGGTAGTAGTAGAGTAGTAGTAGGTCTACTCACTCACTCACTCCTTTTTAAAAATAGTGGAAGTGAAGGAGTGAAACTAGAGTCTAGATACGGAAATTCTATAGTTAAAGCGAGAGGAACAGCATGAGAATGGAATAATAAAAAAACTAGAGACACAGGATGAAAAAAAAAGAGAAAAGCGAGAAGAGAATGAGAGAGATTGAGACTTGCTTTTAAATGCGAGCAGGAAAAATTTTTCGAGCATGCTATGCCAGCCATGCCATAGTCATAGCCATACCAAGTAAAGTAAGCTCTATTGCATGGTATTACACTCACACATTTTTAGTTTACACGGGCGTATAAGGGGAAATACGGGTGCGGGACTTGAGCTAAAAAAACTGACGACGGACCGACTCAAATGACGAGCAACCCGAGGACGGGAGAACCAGACCAGACCAAGCAAAAAGGAAAATAAAGCATGAGACTTTGAGTTGAAGAGAGAGAGGAACCGACGACCGACTTAACTTCTCCTTCATGCCCCCTCCCCTTTAGCCAGTTTTTTTTCTATTTACAACTACTACAATCTCAATTCGCATACTTACTTTCTGGGAGCGCAGACATAAAGATAGAGGAAAAGAGAAAGAATATATGTAGGCAGAAGTTGGTGAGAAGAATGTGAACAAGTAAAGGAGTAGTAGCGGGAGCAATATAAAGTAAAGTAGCAGTAGTGGTAGTCGAGAAAAAAAAATTCATTTTTTTGTGTACATAACATGTGTAATATAGAGAGCGACTCCTTTTTCCAGCGCTACATAATGTGAATCCGTCCTCAACAGAGAAAGCAAGTTTCCGCTCCACTCATTTACTACATTTGCAAACAATATTTTTTCGGGAGATGTGCAAACAAGAAAATACCTTATGGTAATATTGATTTTTGAAGATTTTGAAACGTCAAAAATATTCATGAATATTTAAAGGGCATTTAAAAATCACGATTTTATAATTGATTTTTTTTCTACTGACATATTTTTTTTAAAAATTTGACCTCGACCGAATTCAATTACTTATATGATTGCATATCATGCATATTGTTTTGACCACCTAAAAATTTGAAATTCAATTACGTTTTATCAATAATGATATCCTTACTTGACTTTTTCTACTCCGTTTGTTCCAAAAGCAATACATTATTCTCCCGTCATTTCCAAGATTTCTTTTGCTTTTGACACTGACATTATTACCATTACAGTTTACAAAGAAAACGAACATTTCTCCTCGTGAAAAGGCAAAAGAAAAATATCGAGATCATTTTTGGGGCCTAGATGGATTTAGATGATGATACAAAAGCATGATAATAATAATAGTAGTAAAAGTACTTATACTTATGCTGAGCATTTAAGACTTTAGGAAGTGCTAGGCCTGCTAATGGCAGCGTACAATTCCCAATATGCATGCAAATAGTTAAATGTTCTCTTCTTTCTATCGCTTCTCGTCTGCTATTGAAATCTGGAAAAGAAAGGAACGAGCCCATAGTAGTAATAATGATGACAATCGTTTTTGGTCTCTGGTAGCAGTAGTAATAGCAAAAAATTGCTTGTCCTATTCCCATCCACCAGACATCATCAACTAATATATTAAGACTTTTTTTTATTTTCCAAGCCTGGAATAGAAAGAAATCTAACCTCTATGAATGCATACATCGTAACATGGAAATCGGCATAGAAAAGTTTTCAGCAACAAAGGCACAATAAAACCATACAAGAGAGATTATATTGTTGAACGTTTCTAATCTAAAATGCAGCATAGCAATATCCGCGGAGGAGAATGGCGTCAACTAAAATGGAGAAAAATCTTTTTGTGAAAAAAATATATAATCGGAAGGAATGTAAAGTACCTCCTACGAGATTAAACTTTCTTGGGGATAAACATGTTGCAGGCGGGAAGGCAGGACACAATTCCTATGCAGGGCTTGCTTGCTGCTTGATATGACATGAGAATGTTTTTGCCAATAATTTGCCAGTAATTTCAACGATTACTTTCAGACAGACGGAAACTTTCATTTCCTATAGGATGAAATGCAATGCAATGGAATCGCATTGCCATGCTATGGGTATGGCACACGCTGCTGCAGACTTTTCTTCCTTACTTACTCGTACATACAATCACGTACAATAGGGAAATCTGCCATTCATTGAAACCTTCGCCTATTATTATAACTAACTTGTGGCATGTTTTCATTTCCAGAAGAGACCTCTTTATGCTCAACTAACAGCTTTTCATTTTTTATTTTGTCTTCTTTACTACTCCTCTACCCAGTGAAAATATTAGGAAATAAAGGCACTCACAACAAAACGGAGAAATACAATGCCATATGTGCACACATGAATTTCAATAATACGTATGCATGCCTTCACGTAAAGCACATTCCCATTTTTTCAAAGAAATTGAGTGACGTCTTATTAACTTTAATTTTCTTTGAATTCATCATCATCATCGTCATCACCATCATCATTATGCTCAGAAGAGCGGACGGCTTTTGAAACCGAGGCATTTTTTTCTTCTTTTCTTATTTAAAAAAATAGCATGATTTGTCAACATGTCATACTATTGCCAAATTCTAGGAATACTATCAATGCCAACCGACATACACAAGTAGAGAAAAAAAGCCCCTGGTTATTTACGTAATAATATCAATGAGAAAAAAAAGTCACTCGAATTGTCTCAAGTTCTTTTCTTCGTTCTAGCGTAACATGATCATTGATTTGCTCATAGAATTTAGCTTTTTTTGTCCCAAAATGTTGTACCCAAAATAGAATAAAGTTGGGGAAAAATAGAATGTAAAAGCTATTCTTTGCATGGAGCCGAGTCGTGGCACGACGAGAAAGGCAAAGTAATAAAAACGAGCAAAAAACTATCCACATTTCAACATTCTTTTTTCTCCGCTTAAAATGCATTTTTTCTCTCTTTAGAAAGATGTTGTGTTCTTGATGATGATGATACGAAACGAAAATCCTTTTTTTTCAAGAAAAGTGGGATATAAAGTAAGCAATACAAAAGCTATTGTATTTCAAGCGAAGCTAAAAAAAAGTAGTGGGGGTAGTCATACAAGTCCTATGACATGACATGGTATTATCTAGAAGACATTTGGTTTCACATATTATTTTTGCAAGCACATTTCCTTCTTTTTATGAAGTTTCAAATAGAAATGTAAATCGGGAGCTGGGGAGGAGGGTTCCCGAGCTGCTGCGGTCGAATAGTACTTTGGCCGGCTTATACGACTTCATAATATACCATGCCATACCAATTCACTTTTTTCTAGGTATGCATCATATCATCATCATCATCATCATGACCGGGAGAAGCAGCATGCTTTTACTCCTACGATAATATGCATTTACTTTGTATGTAATACGGCATCACCACAAGCATTCACCACCGTAAAAGTCTATTAGTAATGACTATGCGATTCCCGTTACAACGCTTGCCGTTAACTTAAGCAGCATTTTTGGGTTTCTTCAGAAAACTTGGGAGACGCATGGTATGCATGCATCATCATCATCATGATCGACATAGTCATAGTCATGATATGATCCATGGGCTAACAAACATTTACTATTGTGGAGTATCAAGGGAAAAGCATGCTCTTGCTCCTACATCAACACAAAAATTCTTAAAGGTGTTTAAAGGTATTGACTTAACTCACTCACATCACATCGCATTACATCAGTTTGCTTCTCAGTCAGTGAGACAAGCCAGACCAGACCATACCATGATGGCATGGCATGGCATGAAGGTTTAAATAGAAAGAAAGAGGTCTAAAAGAGTGAAAGAGTGCTTCTAAATAAGGCTGCCACTTAAGCTGATCAATATGCTTTTAGAATTAGTACTTTTTCTGTGGTGCACATTGATGGAAAAGAAAAAAAAGAAATGAGGGCCACTTTTCTCGTGAAAAGCAACTTTTCAACGAGCGACCACTATTATGATGACGACAATTCGATGAGCGAGAAAAAAAATTGTAGAGTAAATCATCCTGAAAAAAAAAACAATAATGAGCGTGGTGTGGTGCACATAAAAAACACCCAGTAATACACAAAACTACTTACATACAGAAGACGACCAGGAAGGAAAAGAGAGAAAGGCTCATAGGCGCAACCACTGGGGGGACAGGGGGGTACATCGTTCCCCCCTGGGACTTGCTTGTACCTCCCAAAATACATTGTACGCCCCAGAAAAAAATCCCATTGTACCCCCCAAAAATCCGAGTCGGTACGTCTTTTTTGTACCCCCCAGATTTCAATACGTGGTTGCGCCTATGGAAAGGCTATATCATGAAAGTGGCCATAATAATACGGTAACCGAGCTAGCTGAGCGACTATGGCTTATGGCTACCTCTCTGTTAGGGAATTAGGCATAACAATAAAATAAATAGGAGGGAAAAACAGGAGAAAGGAGAAAACGTATAAAAAATATTGGGGTTTTATATGCTTTATAGTCCATTTCTCAGAATAAATCCCATGTGCCTCGCAAACATCAATTCTAAACCTTTAAATCACACACATAGAAAGCTATAAAGCGGAACTGAGACAACAAGGGAAAAATAGAAAATTGCATCTGGAGACTGAGCTCACGCAGAACGGAAAAGAGAGAGAGAGAAAAGAAGAAGAGCGAGCGAGTGAGCGCTACTGCTAGACAGGGAGTTTTTTACATGTCATTACCATTCTCCACATGAAAAAATATATGGATGCCATGCCATACCATACACTCGCAACGTTATTTAATGTCAAATCATCATGATATTGTGTGATATCACATCACATCACACACACACACATACAGAGACTAAGAGGCACAAAAGGAGCAAAGCTAAATACTAGTAGTGAGTGAGTGAGTGGGGCTAAAAACGGACGACACAGAAAAAAAATGTTAAGTTAAACTATTATGCTCGATATCTACATAACATTAGTATCACCACATTATTGCACAGCTTTTCTCCTTCTTTCTTTCTTTCTTTTGTGGTGATGGTGGTATGGTGGTGGCAGTGGCAGTGGCGTGCACACCGCTCCGGTGCACGTTCGTTCGACTTAAAAAAATTCTCCTTTTTTTCCTAAAAAATACTCAGTCCACTGTGTACCTAGAACTTTGTAGTAAGTTGTATGATTTCTCGGAAAGTTTCGGCAACCAAAGAAAAAGATGTGGATTGGATTGGATTCATACAAAAAATACATGAAGATGGTGAATGCTTTTATTATAGTCATAGTCATAGTGTGTGCCATTCTCCTGGTCTGACTTGGTTCGTTTCGTGGGCTTTTGGTCTGGTGAAGTCTGCATATTTCAATGTATATTTCTCGTAATTCAATCTGCAGCCGTTGTGAAAACGAAAAAGAGGAACATGTAAATGTCTTGTTTATTATCCCTCTTTTCTATGGGCGCTCACAGCAAGGGCTTCCACTATTTTTTCTTTTGCAAAAACGGTGCAATGCAATGTAATGTAATGTAGCCAAATGGTAATAATGATAACGCCATGCCATCGTCGGTTAAAGTATGGTTCCAAGTAATAGCCACCAATTTTAAGGCATATACATACATACCTTATGCACAAGCATTTTGTGTTAGGTTTATGGTGAATCGACTCCTTTCCAGGTTTACTACTACATATTAAAGTTGAAGAAATATAGAGAGAGGGAATACTAGACTAAAGGTTCTCAAGAAGAAAAGTAGGTTACGTCGTGTGTATGACAATCTGAGTCATCATCTCAAAATCTAATGATGAAAAGTCTGAAAATAGGGAAAGCTGATCTGATGTTGAAAGAATGAGTCGACGAGTTAGAGGCATTATTCTCTTTTTTTATCCTCATTATTTTGTCTACAATTTTTCATTTAGCTTTTCCCTTAATTATCGTGAGCTAAAATGAAAAATGTGTTGTGTTTTAGGGTACGGCTAATTTTACTCTTCTGAGTTATTCCTAGTAAAGCGTATAATAAACATGATATGTCGTATGCAGAAGGAAAATATAATGAATGAGTGACTAGTGACTATGTCTCGTTCCCTTGAGAGATAATAACCTTTCGTTGAATCCAAACAAGGCATCATCATGACTATGACAATGGCAATGTCGATGATGATGATGATGACAAACGTAGACATTACTAGTGTTCCCAGTCATTATTAAACATTTGTTTCGAATGGATTATTTTTTTGGATTGAGCATTGACGGATCTGACAATAGGAAAAAAAAGAGTTGAATAATTGAAATAAGACAAAAGGAACAAAAAACAATAAAAAACGCACTCTCTCGCCCGTTGTCTTCTAGTGTGAATATGAAAGAGCCAGCGTTTGGCACCAAGACAAAGAAATAGTTTCTTTTGAAAAATGCTGTGCTGTTAACTCTAACTCCCCCAGAAAGAGAAGAAATCGTTTCTTTCATTCCATGCTTGCCCCAGCGTAAATATCAAAAGGTTGACCGATTTTTTTTCTTCCTCTTATGGCGAAACACAGAAATAAAAGAAAAAGAGTTATTATATGTAAGTTTTTTGAAGCATGAAAAGCTACACATCTACACCGACTCTTTCTTTCACTCACTCACATACCTCCATAATTTTTTCTAATACGTTTCATGTTCTCTTTTTTAAGGAAAAAACACAGATGTGCGCATTTGTGAATATCTTGGTCTGGCAGGTTTGCTTGTAATACTGGAGAAAGGAAACGGGTGAGAAGGAAAAGAGCAATATAAATCCCATTGCTTTTTACTTCTTTTTCATGCTTTCTCCTTTCTCTCTCTTTTTCCTCACTGACCATTAATTCCTTTGACAAGCAAATCCCATAATGGTCATACTCATGTTATGTTATGTGTACAAAAAAAAAAGAAGAGTAAACTAGCTTGGTCAAAGGAAACTAGTGAGAGTAAAGAGAGGAGTAAGGAGGAAGGCCTAAAAACTTAAAAGGATTATTGTTATGTTATGAGCGGCTCAAACTAATTCTAATTTTTGGTGTGTCCCATAAGAAAATGATAATAATACCTTGACTATTAAGATAATTTTGTAGTTCATGTAAAAGGTTGGATGTACTATGTAGGGAGTATTATGCCTTTTTTTGCAAAAGCATGCAATCAGTTTAAGCCATCAGCTCCGTTTACGAGAGAGAGAGAGTGAAGTAAGTAATGCTAATGCCTAAAGAGCTGTGGATTGGACTAGGCTGTGAAGCATATAAATGCAACATTTTTCTTTCCTCCACGGGATTCTATCTCTTTAGGCTCTTGTTTCAAGAGGGAAGAAAGAAACGGCTTATACAGCTGCATTTTTTGCTGTTTTGTGATATTTTTCGGGAAAAAATTTCAGATGAGGAAGAAAATGAAGGGGCGAAACACAAAAGTGCTATAGAACGTGTAACTAGTTGTTTGCTGAGATCGTTCTTGATGGTAAAAGATTATTATAGAGGAGCAAGCAAAGAGATAGAAACGGGACGAGACCAAGTGAGACGAGACTCAGAGAAGGCAAGACCATCGCCACCAACTTCACCATCATCACTGACTCAAAGCATTGTAAGGAGGGAGAGAAAAACGATGAAAGTTGCCAAAAATATCCGAGTACAGGGAAGACCGAGAAGGTCCGAAGAATGCAAAAATTATACTCCTTCAGTTGCACAAAACACAGGAGAGAAAAAACAACATCAGACTCAACTCAACTCAGTTAGACCAAAACCAGACCTGAGAATAAGGGAAGGGAAAAAATCTTGCTGACTCCTATAGACTATGTGTTGCATTACGGGCTTAGCAAAAAAAAGTTTTTTTGTAAAAAAAGAAAGCTAGAAAAAAAGGAAGAACCACAGAGTGCTTAACAACTATTCAAGGAGGATTTTTAGGGTGACGAAAAGCACTGGTTACAACATTCTCTTCTTTAAATCCTTATCATCAGTAGCCAGCAGTACTAACCGTTGTGGAGTGGAGCAGGCTGATGCAAAGTCATTTTCATTGCATAGCCAGCCAGAGAGCTTGCGATTTTTAAAAAAGAATAAAATAAAGCTTGAAAAGAAGAAAGAGTGAGAGAGAGAGTGGGAGAAGATGTCTATAATACCTTGGCCTTTTTAAGGGGAGAATTCTTGCATAAAACGTTCGGATAAAATAACCTTTTTTTCACTTTTCACATATCCTTATTATTTTCGGGAGAAATGTTCCGCTCAGCTCACCAGTTTCTTTTCTGGATGGATGGTTTGATACATAATACATCCATATCATCACCCTTATCTTGGCCTCGAGAATAAAAAGGAAGCAAAACACCCTCATTATGGTATCAAATAATAAACACATACTTTCCTTTTTTTCTCAGTATAATATGTAGTGCACTACATTTATAGCAGTAATAACTCTTGGACAAAAACCCTAGCGGGAAGTCAGGCGTGTAAGAGTATCAGGAAGTAAGGCTTTCTTTTCTTCTTCTTCTTCTTCTTTAAGTTTCCTTTTTTTCCTTCTCTCAATATTCTTAACTGACATACCTACACCTTCTACTTTTTCTTCATTTTCCTACCGATATAAAGCATTTTTTCCTGCCATCGCATCGTGAAATAAGTAGAAGCGTCATGAAAAAAAGCAAGTATAAAGTTTTATGCCACCACCATACCACGCCGCCACTAGTTAGATGGATGGATAGATACTCTTGGTCTAGTTTGGTTCGTGTGGAGCTAATGTAAAGAAAAAAAAGAAACTCGATTCACTCACATCAGCTCAGGTTTTTCTTTTTACCTGAGTTCTTAAACACCCGGAAGACCTCTACTACTATACTATATGACTAGTAGTACTACAACTACAACTTCTACTTGAGAGTTTTATAGCTTATAAGCATTACATAGTTTACTCCCTTTTCACTAACTTTTTCCCTTCTTTAGCCTTTCTTAAGCACACTTCAACTTAAATAAATTCACGGCTTAAAGATTGTTCCCTATGTGTCTAGTCTATTCAGCGACCCTATTTCAAAAAAATCCATCTCTACACCTTCCCTTTTCTCTCACTCTTTTCTCAACTTCAACTAAATCTATCCACTTAAGTAATATATGGAGTGAGAATAGGGAGCGCTGAGGGTTAGATTATTTTCTTCATAAGAAACTCATATGAATGCATATGAAGGTTGTTGGTTAAGTTAGTTTAGTTTATTTGGTTGATGTAAGTATAATATTATCTTGATGCCATTCCCATATAGACCTCCTACTTTCTACTTCGCTCGCCCGTCGTATTTATTAGCTTGGCACTTTACGGCTAACTACCAGGGCTCTCTTATTGCCTCCTACAAAATTGCCCACTATCGAAAAGTCCCGGTCCTTTCTTGTCAGCTTCTTTTTTTCCCTTTTGAAGTTGGGGTCTAAAAAATAAGAGGTAGTTTAGTCGCGGAGCGAAAAAAAACGAGCGAGTGAAGGAACACCACCTCAGGAAAAATAAGGCTTGATGTGGCTCTGCCCTGCCATACCTTTTCCTTTCTTCATCCATCCTACATACTCACTTACGACTCACTCACACACAAACACACACACATTTTCGCTCATATTACCAACGAGGGAAAGCAATCCCGAAAAAATGTGGAGACGAGGTTTAAAAAAACAAGAAATCTATATAAAAATGACTGTATTTAGTGAAAAGAAAAGTCAGGTAGACGCTTTGTTAAAGAAAAAGACAGTTTCTCAATTCGGGAGAAAGCTTAGGTTTAGCCATAAGAAAGAAGGAATAAAAAATGAAAAGAAAAAGAAAATACTACATAACAACATACCTTTCTTCTTATTTCCTTTTGTGCAAGTCCTTTCTCCTTCTTTTCTCACTAACATTTCGTGTGCAGAACACACCATTTCCCATCTTTATGGATCATGACTCATGACAAGAAAATATTTTAAACACACCATAAAACGGAATCCATCAGGACAGGACACACATACACAACCACTGAAGAAAAAAAAGTATTTTTTAAGAGGGAAAATAAGAGATAGATGGAAGATGTATTGGCATATCGACTTTCCATTCCATTCACTCACTCACTTACTCATGTCGCATCCCTCAAGATGAATCTTTTGAGCTTTTCCCATTTTCTAGAGAAATAACACTTTCCATATTGTTTTCGACATTAAGATATCCTTATGAATTCCCATTGTAGAAATAATTTTTGCACATCCCTTCCCTAGCTCCCTCAGGCGCACTTCGGTCTGCCGTCTATCCCAATAAAGAAGGAAGGAGGAGAAGAAACTTTTTTTGTGATGTGATGGCTTTTTATTGTATCATACTTTTGTAAATAGCTTCACTATTTTTTTTTTACTTTTTTCATTGCCCCTTTTTCACTGATGATGCTCCACTTTCATAACCAATAACATATCTTTTGACACAAACTCTGTTGAATAAGTTAGAGAAACAGGGAATCTTTATCGTAATCAAGTTAGAGTGGCCGCAAATCTTATCAAAAAATTAGCTTGTTTCTGGTTCGTTCCCAGTATCAATAATGCACTCTTTCCGGTTTCTCTCCTTCTTCACTCTTCCGACCAAACAAAATCGAAAAGGATTCTGCACTGCAAACACACAACCAAGCCGGCAAAAATAACTTAATTTTGACAATGACAAACCACAAGAACAGAAATAAACATTCCAAAAAATAGTAACATTGTATGACGAGTAGAAAAACAAAAATATATACGTGTTGTAAAGAGATATCGCATCGTCATAATAATAACATCACATCATTACAATATTTTTTTTCGTCTGCGGCTCTTATTTTACATCCCATGTTTCGTTTACCTCTTCACATCTCGTCATCATCATCGTCATAGTCAAAATAATATGCTGAGTAAGTACATTATATCGTCAAGCACCTGGTAAGATGTTTTTTTCTTCTTCTCTGTATCCGCTGCTTCATTTCATTTCAACAGCAGCAGTCATAATAATATGCCGTTCTTCTCACACAATCAGACAAAACCAAGTTGAAAATGTCTTTGGGGCGAAATAAAAATGAACTTGAGAAAAAACTTGTTTATGCTTCGATATATTTGTTCCATTGCTTTTGCATTGGCAGATCAAGATCCATGTCGAGTCGGGACATAGCACACAAGAATAAAAAAAAGTGCATGGTTTGTCGTAACAAAAAAATTAAAGCATGCTGTAGTACATTTGTAATGGAAGTAAAAATCTATGCATGAAACAAGCAAGAAGGAGAGAGAAAGATTCACAATTCATGCTTGAAAGCTATTATGACTTGTGACCAATTTGCATTGAACAAGAAGACGAAAGATTTTTTTACTGTTAGATGTAAGTGTACTATTATTATTACATAAAAAATTTTTATTTGGATGTTTAGAAAATAACACAAGAGGCTTAAAGGAAGCAACATGATATACATGGATCGCATCTACGAAAAAAAAAATAATGTAGTGAACATTAAATAAAGAGATTACATTAATCCTGACAACGACGTGATGAAGACTGTGCTAAAGTTGGAACATTAAATGGTTTTCTGTAACGAACGAACATTATGGAAATTGAAGGAGGTATCATCCTATGTAAAGTTTGCAATGCTAGATCTCTAGAGGGAGGTCGAAATGAAAAAAGTTGAATGAATGAACGAACAACTAAAATGAACCTGAGGAGGAAACGAAACTGAAAGCTAGAGCGAGAAGAAGCCAGACCAGGCCAGGCCAGAACCAAACACTCTGGCTTTTGTGTACCTACCAACATGCTATTGCATATTAATATTGTACGGATGGAGGCGGAAGAGAAACACGTTTTGGGCCACCGGAATGTACTTTTCATCATATAATCCTAGTAAACCTTTAAGAATTCACATTACTGTCGGCATTCATTCATATAAGAAGATCTGGATAGCATGCTTATACTTAGGCTCAACCGGCAAACCCATATAGAGCATTTTTTATTATGCTTGGGCTGGGACTTGGGATCAGTTTTGTCGGAATTTTTGCATAGACTTTTTTATGCCATCTTCCAGGACAAGCAAAGAACAAGCGTTATGATTGTATCATGCCTTGTTTGCTAAATAGAACTAGAAGATGTCTTTGGTAACAGCATTGGATAAGTATGTAACATGTAACAATTGGATCAATCAGTGTTAAATGAATTGATGAACTAGGAATTGTTGGATTAAATGATTACATGAGAAGACATGACATTACATCATTATAAACTGGACAAAAGTTACTTGGTTTACAGTTTTTGCAACCGTTAAAGAAAGCAGTGTTTGGTTGAAATTACTTACGCTAATTTTAAAGTTGACTCGGTTGGGCGATTTTGTCAGTTAACACCTGTCGAATGTTGAAATGCGTCAACTGTCGTATGAATTTATACGTCGATTTCACTCATATCCACAACCACAAGAAGAACAAAGAGATAATCATGCAATCAAATCAAGACTACTTCACCGACACACGATGAGATAGACAAACCTGCTTGCTAAGCTGCGTGCCATATATACGCATTACAACCAGTCATCGAGAGAGGGGAAAGCACGCGGTTTCCAGTGTGAGTGTGATTTCCAGTTGCAATGAAATGCATTGACCATTTATTGACTCCTTCACGAGTACAAAAGAACAAATCGAAACTTGACTTGATATTTGATATCGATTAAGAATCATTAAAAAGCAAATTATTTTGTTGACGGTTGAATAATATTGCGTGTGATTCCTGATTCAGCGTTCTTGGATTGGATTACAACGCACGTTGTTCTTCGACTTCCAACAATTGCAAACCTGAATCCCTGAGGGCTAAATAAGTCAATAAGACTGATAAAGATAACAAAGATTAAATTGTTAGTTCTTAAAAGATTATTAAAAGTTACAAAAGATTTTATCCGTTACATTTCCTTTTCCGTTTTATTCCTTAGAAAATGATACCAGCCGGTGTTTTAAAGAACTTCTTCGGATTCGGCCAAGCGTCGGCGTCCAGCCTCTTTAGAAATGTTCAAACTTCATGTAAGTCGCGTGACAATTGTTTTTCAAATCTTTATGTTATGTTGGAAATTAATTTTTGGTCGTTGTTGATTATTGTATTAGTGAGGACTGTTGGACAGTGTCGAACCTTGTATGCTGCAGAAGCCCTTGGAGTTGATGGCTATGAAAAAACACGGGAGCGAGTTCGGACACAGTTTGCCGGGATGGCAGATAAGTTCAGGACAAAGATGCAAGAATTCAGTGTATCAGATTCCAAAAATATGATTTTTACTGAAGACTTGAAAAATATGGTCCATTTGGTGGAGGCAAACAAGGCAGATTTGGACTTGGTTCATCAGATGATGAGAAAGTAAGTTATGTTTGCACATAACACTTTGAATAAAAGAAGCAGAAGCCACTGATATAATTGTATTGACTAAACTGATTAATTCTTGCTCGAATTTCAGATTTAATCAGCAAAACAAACACCTCCGCTTTGGAAATTTTATTTTCGGACCAGTTGTAATGCGAATGTATCACCATTTGAATAGCCCCAAGGATGCTTTAGAAGCCTTCAAAGACCCAGAGTTGGATGGATTTTTTGATCAATTAGCGAGTTATCAAATTTTGTGTGATCTCTTATTCAGAAACAAAATGTATAATGAAGTTCTGGAGGCGTACGATATTATTAAGACGAGGAAGATAGAAATGACTAAGTTTCCACGTAACGTCATGGTCATCGTATTTGCGACTTTGAATCAAATGGTAGGTTGCAGACGAAAATCACAATTTTTAATAATGAAGTGAAGTTCATTTGAGACTCCAAATATTCACGTTCCATTCATTCTTTCTTCTAGAATACCGTTCAGAGCTATGAACTTGCTTGCAAGTTACTCACCGATATGAAGGAAGTTGGTGTCGATCCCGTTCGCAGAGTTTTGACATATGCATCTAGTCTAGCGTTAAAACAAAATGCTCCCAACGTCGCCCTAGAAGTTCTATCTTCGGCTAGGCAGGCTAATTACGTAACTGTCAGGAATTTAAAGGTGAATCTCCAAATACTTTTGCGCCAAAAAAAAGTTATCGTTATCAGCCTTTAGCTTGAAAATATAAGGTTTTCTTTTCTTGATCTTGATTGATTTTTTACCGTTGCAACAGATTCAAGCGCTAGCAGAACTTGGTCGCCCAGATGATGCCCTCCCACTTCTTCGCTGGAGTTTAGAGTTTGACAGCCCTAATATGGAAGCGAGAGCCTCCGTTTGTCCTGAAGTCGTAAGTCAACTTCACCTTCACTTAAGCATAGTACTTCGTATAAGGAAGTATCTTAACTTTCATGTCGCGCTTCATTTCATGTTATAGCTTGAGAAGGTGGAAAGCGCGATCCAGAAACTTGATAATAAAGACGCAGTTTCTGAGTTCCAGAGAATCAAAAAGGCTCTTATTGAAACTGGACAGGTTTCTAAAGAGGTCAGCCAGCCAGTATTTTAGTTTCGTTTTGGGTTTACTTCTTTTTCCTATCTTGTATTAAAAATTATTCTTTATCATTTGTTTCGCAGACTCTGGAAAGCTTGATTGAAGCAGACATAAATAACATCCCCCAAAATAGCAACACAAATATGCGTCGTCAGAACATTGAACGAAGTTTCCGGATCGGCAGAAGCATTGATATGAGACCGAGAATGAATCCGGTTTATCAGAGAGAACGCCGAGGTTTACAAGCGGAATGAATACATTGACTTCGCATCAAAGAATTTCGTATGGTTTTTATAACTATTTCTAGGAAATAAAGGTTAGCTTTTTGGAAATAGTCTATAGATTAGTTTTAGAAACAAAGATATTCCTATTTTAAGTAAAGTTTAAAATAAAAATAGTATTGAATATGATGCAAATGTTTATCCATCTCTTACTTTGCAATGATTTAGATTCAATAAAAATAACATAATCGTTTTAATAAATTAGTTTTTTATTCATAACATCGTGAAAGAACTGAAACTATCAACAAACACTTGAATGCAAAACATTGTTTCATTAATATTAAAACTATTTAATATTAATATATGAATGTACCAAAATTAATTTCGTACAAAATGGTCAAAGTACTCATAAACCCTATATATACCAAGTTACAGTAAGGTTTCGAAGCTTCTTTCAGCTCAATTAGGTGCTCAAAATTGCATATAATTTCAATAAACTCTGCTCATAAACTCTTGATATGAATAATCAAAGAATACTAAAAGATAGGCTATAAAAAAGATTATCACAAATGACATTGGACAAAATAAATTCAAACAATTTACTCTTCAGCATCTTCTTTGGTAACCGCAAAAGGCTCAGGGACTTCCTCATGGCCGCAATCAGCAATAACTGCAATATGTAATAAATGTTAATGTTAATATTTATGTAGTGCTAGTCAAAATCGTTTTTACAGGATCAAAAATAAAATAACCTGCGTCTTTCTCTGGCCTGTCACGCCCGTCAGTTTTCGTTGCTTCAATTTTGCGTACAACATCCATTCCACCGATAATCTACATTGGAAAATAAAAAGAATGTTTCAAAAAACGCCTAAACTTGCGCCTGGACTCGACTACTGGATAGATTTTGAATTCTCATACCTTTCCAAAAACTACGTGACGACCATCCAACCATGGGGTTTTCTAGAATTAAAACAATAATGACAATGATATTAACCTGTGATTCAGTTTTGTTTATAGTAAATTACGGTCTGATGGTGGAGTTTGGAAATGTTAACTTACCTTAGTGGTGATGAAAAATTGAGAGCCATTGGTGTCCTCTACAAAACCACAAACAGACAATTAGAACCAGAACTGTAAACTGTGAAATCTCCGTAAGAGCTAGGAAAGCTTATGGTATAGATATACATATGAAGCAAATATAATTTTTATGAACCCGACATTTCAGTAATTTGAAAAACTCAATCTGTAGTCAATTTGAAGCCAACAACTGACCTTTAATGACTCGATGGAACTTTGAGCCTTTGTAGCCCTCGCCAACTTCAGTCTTCTTAGCGAGCTCTGCAAAGTTCTTAACAGTTTTAGGGACGGTTTTACCGAAAAGGCCAATCTCTATCCGTCCGATTTTCTCTCCTCCTAATTCAATGTCGAACCATACCTAAAATGAAAACAAAAACATTTAACATTCTCTTACTTGATTTTTAAAAATGTAAAATCAAGGAAAACATATTGGAATTTTCATAGAATTGTAGCAATGGCCAAGACCGCAGGTCCACAAGTTATTTATCAAGGACCAGAGGGCTGGAGCCCTGCCAAATGTTAATCTAGCACCGTTGCAAAAGGCACAAAGCTTTCAACCACATCACCGTTTAGATACTGCGGTATGGCATAAGACCTGATCGACAGTGCAGATGTAAATGTAGTTAAAATGTAAAAAAAAAAAACATTTTTTTTACCTTATCTGTAACTTTTGGTCCTTTCTTAGCCTCGGTGGATTCAGCAAGTCCTGAATATCCCACCAGTAAATAGAGGACAAATGCGGAAAGAGCGAAACAATTCATCATGAGAAAAATTCGAAGTCGTTTATTCCGAATGCCAGGAGATCCACCAGTGAACCGGCTAAGCTGAATCTTCATACAATACTGAAGTTTTTGTACTCCCCTCTTTCTTCCCCTACGACATGGACTTCACTCACGTCTTCCTAGAACAATTTATAATTTTAACATTGAAGTCAAGCTTAAGTACAGTAATGGTATTTCCCGAGCCATGTACGTTTCACATTTTACTGTGAATTAAAAAGTCAACTCACCAGCTTCTATTTGATGCCTTTGATTACCAAAACCAAAAAATAATTATCCTTTTTTATCTGCCACGCTGTCCTGTCTTTTTTTTCAAAGTTTCGGCTTCTTCTGGAATAACAGGGAATTTTTTAAAAAGTTATGTTGTCCTGCTTCTGGCTGATATCTTTTTGATCCTTTCTGTGTATTTCGCCGGAAAACCATACTGTATACCGTAAAGCCCTAATTCCTGACGGGACTCTCGATTTAAAATTTAGAAAAACAGTTTTCTATACACACTTTTCAATAAATTGATCATAAATATCTAGTGATTTTTAAGTAATTTCATATATGAGCAAATTAGCAATGAATAACTTGATTGATGTTGACCACTTGTAAAAGCTGAATCAACAATAAAATGGTGGTTTAAAATTCCAAGAAATACGGCCAGCGTTTAATACTTTTGAAGGCTAGCTAGCAACAGAATACAGAATTGAGACAAAGGCTGGACTGAGCCAATCAGAAGCTGCCATGTCTGACACCTATAGCTATGTTTCTGCATTATGTAACAGGGTAAGGTGAAGGTGGTCAAACGCATGAAAAGCATTATTTTTTAAAGATTAAGTTAAATTCGCGATTTTTCTGCAGTAATTCACTAGGTATGCGTGTGTTGCACAAAATATTTATCAATTAAAATGTCAAACTACATCAGTAAGCCATCTACATTTTACATCAATGAAAGCAAGATCCTTCTGCTGGTACAGCATGACCACAGTCAGAGATCGTTTCCATGGAGATTTTGGATACATATTGTATCCAGTACATAAGTATGTTGTATAACAAGTAGCGTCAATTCCTGGCTGATGAATCC
>JAHZMX010001551.1:0-15974 GCA_027743895.1 Seira musarum | reverse complement strand
GACTTGACCTGTCTTTACAAGATTGACAAAGGGTTTTACGAGTTCCATAGATACAATCATGTCTGTTTTTCGGTCATGCAGTATCTCAGCGTGCACTTTCGTACCATTTCAATAGAAAGCAGATTTGTGTGGTGTGGTGTAATTTTAGCATCTATTCAAATGGGTCTAGACGTACCTCAATAGGATACAAGTGAGTTTTTTAATGTTAAAAATGAAAATCCTACAAAATTTTATTCGTGAAACTTCGTTCAATTTCCCAGTTCACAATATGTTCAGCATTTCGCCATAAAATTTCCACTTTCTAATAAAATGTATTCTTTGTACAACCAAAAACATAAAAGGCAATAATCATCATAATCATAAAGAAACAGGATAAATTAGAGAAAAAGTTTTTAAAAATTAAATTTGTCGTGAGCATCTAAAGATTTGTAGTTCACCCAAACAGAATTAGGTAATAGATTGCTTCTCCTACATTGAATGAATCTGAAATGCAAGAATTTCGTATTGATGGAATTACGACGTATCTGTATTATTTCTTACGTTATATAACTAGCTATGACGTGGATTTTCTTGAAGGTCAGAATATTGTTATTTCTTCCGTAATGGTCGATATTGAGAACAAACATGGCTTGATCGGAGTTGTAACTGTGATAGTTTCCTCAAGCAAATGATCAAATTCCCCTGTGTATTTCTTTTCTTTTACAAAATAAACGCAAAAAATGTTTTTGTTAATACTTATATTATATCCCATTTCATTTGATCAATGGTATTACTTAAGAACAACTTGAATGTAGTAAAGTAATGCTCAAGTTTTATGTTCAAAGTTTTTATGAAACTGTAACAGCTCAAACTCTACTCACGTTACAACAAGTTTGCAAAAAGTTTCACGAGAACTCGACTAGGTAGTTTTTCTTATTATTGTATTCAGCTTGATTGTTATTTAGTTTTAAGGTAAGCGTATCTGACGGAATGCGCTTATTTAGGAAGTCGAAGTCTAGCGTGGAAAAAAAATCCGCGTAACGATCAGTTCAGATGCCTCTCAAATCCGGGCGAAGCGTAGCCCAAACTTTTATTTTTGCAAAACAACCTCGAGTAACGTCTAATTCAACGTAGGCACCTACTTTTTTAATATCTTGAACACGTGACGTGATGTTATACAAATAAAAATGTGAAGCTTGTTGCGTTTGTTTTTCTTTCCTTCTCTCTCCCGACTCTCCCCCTCTTAAAACAAGAAATCCAATTATTTTTATTGCTTGTAGTAACAGAAATCTTAATTCTGCACGTTAAAGTGCGTTGCGTACCCTATTTTAATGGAGGGCACTGGAATAATAACAACGACAGCAGAGGCGGAGATGTAGTCATTCACAGAAATCGGGGAAAGTAGCGGCGTAGTTTAAAAGATAAACTATATTTTTCAAATCTGAAGTTTTCATTCTGCGAAACCGAGGCTGAAGAGTTATACTTATGCACTTAAAAAGTCTGGTTTTCAGCTTTCACGCGAGAACTCAAGTACCATTTTTTTTTTGCCCAACTCAAGTACATATTTTCTTTTGTCTTATCCTATTTTGTTTAGTTTTCAATGGTACGTGCATAGTTGTGTCTTGTCTGGTGTGTGGCATAATAATATGTCTGCCATTTATTTCCCACTAAAAAGTTAGACTTTATAGCCTCCGTCGATCCTCATTTTCTTCTCCAGTGCTTTCACCCGGACGTAATAGTGTTATGTTATCAAAATATACTCTGTATGATATACAAAGTGAGTAGACTAGACTGGAAAAGTAGGAATATTATTATTTTCTGACAAAAACTTTAGTGAAAGTATCAGTTTTTATATCCTTAGTTTTCCCTCGTTTGCTAATTTTTAATACTTTCCTGGACGAAATATTTCGCTTGTTGCATCTGACATGTTGTATGCAAGACTGAGTCATAATTTACTCGGGAAAATAATATATACACTCACGCATTGCATTTTATAAATCAAGTATATGAAAGTGGTTTGCTGACTTGGTCGCGGCGCTGGTAGCGTTACTTAAGTAAGCCCTTGAGTGGTTTTGAAAAAATCCATTTTGAAAAACTTTATAAAAAAAAGAAGAAGAGGTTTGTGCGGTAAGTTGTAGTGCACACTTTAGCTACTCAACTCTTCTCAACTCAACTCGACTTTGTATGCGGGCAAAATAGAGCATGTAATTTCACTACTGTCCAATGAAGAGGAAAGAAGAGAAAGTGAGATATGAATGAGTACCTTGCTTCCTCTTCCCTTCCTTTCTCTTGTATTTGTATGCAAAGGCCTTCAGAAAGTTTATTCAGCAGTTTTTTTTGGGGGAAAATATTGAAGAAGAAAAAACTCCAGCTTTTTAGGAATATGCTAGAAGAAAAATAGCTTTCTCACCATCACCACTTTCATCCATCCATGCCTGGTTAGCTGAATGAGAGTAGCGCCATTCAAAGTGCCCTACATTACGTACGTTCTTGAGGTACTAATCTCTTCTGTTGCTTCTTTCGCCAATGTGGATGAATGATACCAACATCACACCACACCACAACACTTACTTTGTACAAGCACAGCGAAGCTTCCTTTTTCTGCCTCAATTCTTGCTTCACTTATTGTGTTTATACAGGAAGGAAAGTAAGGATGCCTGTGAAGTGACACATGCCTAACATGATGCAAACAAACTGACTATAAACCCAGCAAAAAAAAGATATTTTCAGTTTTTTAAAAGACATTTGCATTTCAAAAAGTATCTGGTTTGGTTTGGTCTGGGTTGCTTGCTTTCGCGTATTTTATCGAGTAGTGAATAAACATGGTGGTTTGTATTATTATATGAATGGATATGGATATACATATTTTAATACAAAACCCGGCTTGTTTTTATGAGGCAGAGAGGGAGCGAAGAGAAGAGTCCTTACATCATCATATCAACTCTCTCTCTCTCTCTCTTTCTTTCGATAGGTTTTAAAAAAGAGTTTCGAGTTTATTCGCTGTTACTGTTACTCTGCCTCTCGAACATGCTAAAACTCGACGACACGATTTTTTTTGTGAGTGCTTTTACTTTTTATAGTCGCTTTCTTCATTTTAAGTCTTCTTCAGAGACCCTGTGGAAAGCTGTGATAACAGGAGGAGGTGGTATAAAAACCTGTTTTCATTCTTCCAAATAACTCTACATCGTCTTTTACTGGAGATGGAAGACGAGAATGAACGTTGAACGAACGCATGAATGGTAAAAGGTTAACAGTGAAACATGACATGACTTGAGTTGAAGAACTCTAGTTCCCTTTGTTTTCCAGAATAAATATTGACGAGATGGAAAGGATGCTATTTCTTATTACCTTAGGTAAAAAAAAACTACAAAAATATTTTACCTTGCCTTCTCGTCAAACACGGGCTTGTTTGCTTCCATTTCTGCTGTTTTTTTGAAAAATTCCGCTATCTTTGAACGATGAAAGAGTTGAAATGAGATGAGCGGGAGCAATCTCTCTACATATGCCTTTGTTACAGGTAGCGTTACACCCACACACTTCCTTCTTATTCTTACACTTTCATGAATAAATTTTCCCACCATTTCCATCCATGCATGAAGTAAAGGAAAAATGTTGGCCTTCGCGTGTGACCTCAGGTTGCTAATTCAAAAGTACCAACCGCAAAAACTCCTCCATCATCACCAACTACTAACGCGAACGGGTCAGGATTCAGGCAAAGTTATTTTTGGAGTTTCTTGATTCACCGTATGTTTTCCATATGTTCAAAACAGAGGAAAACCTCTTCCTTTTCAGCATCGATAAATACAAACACCTTTAGGCAAAAGAGTAGAATAGGATACACAGTTTAAGTTGTGAATTATTTCCACTTCTTAGAACTTCCTTATTCTGGTTCTGATCTTTGTTATGGGAAGGGAAAGATGGAGATGGTGATGGTGGCACCCAAGCCCGCAATAATAGCTAAAGAAAATTGTATTTGCATTTGGTGAATAAAATAGGAAGTCTGGGTTTAAAGTTAATTCATAATCATAAGCCTTCAATTTGCCTGCAAGGAAGCATAAACAATTTAATTTAATGGATTAGGCTGTAAAATTTTAAGAAAAGCTGTAGCTTTCTCTAGCACTAGTACCAAGGGCAATTTATAAAGCTCGTTTTGGCCTCAGGGAAATTTATGGAAGCAATCTCATTTTTGGCATGGCTTAAGCAAATAATTGTAGAAAGCTGTTCCTGTTTAACATACACATAGCCCAAAACTCAGTTTATTCGACAACCTCGAACTCCCAGCGAAACGCGCGAATGCGTAACTTTTGGGAATTTAAAAAAATGAGATGCTTTCCTCCACCGGGCAGCATGATATTTTATGCGAGGATGCGATAGAGTATTTACTTAATAGTGTAATTTTATATAAAATATGGAAACAAGATAAAATAACTGTTTTTCTCTTGCGTTATCTATGTCGACGTGAGCAGAATTCTGGGAGGATCATTGGCAATGCAAATTCCCGAATTCGTCGAAGACTCCGTATAACCTGCACTTTAACAAGACTTGCACGGGCTTTGAAAAATTGAACGAGTCGAAGGTGAAGAAAAATATAATTTTTTAAACATTTTTGTGTTCAAAAAACTAATTTAATTTTTTGAATATTTTTCAGGTTTTGTTCGAAGCCCAACTTCAATACGTTTCCGATGCTACACTGGCCTTCGCCTATGCCTTGAGGTAAATTAATTCCTTCATCCTTATTTTCTATTTTCTATTATTTTGTCAGGTGCAGAAGGTGAAAGTTAGATAGACAGTATTAGAAACTACCTACGCAAAGCACGAAAAGCAATTTCCTTTTTTTGTATTTATTTCTCTACGGTTGACTGATTGACCGGAAAAGTTATTTCTTTTTTGTTTAAGGTTTGTTTGTGTGTTCCCAGTGCCTCCTTGTTTCATTTTTTTCTTGATGAAAGTAGCTACAGCTACTCAGCCAGTTTCTTAGTTATTCAAGCTCATCGAGTGGAAGTAGATCCTTTGATGAAAAAATGTCAGATGGGTAAGTAAGGTGGTCATGGTCATCGCATTACATTACCTTTTCTGCAAGTTTGCAAAGTCAACATAACAAGTAAAGCCGAAACCAGGAAAAAATTGGCAATATAGGACCTCGCTTTATCATTTTCATGGAAAATGTCGATGAAACGCAAGTCAACGAAGGAAAGAAAGAATAAACCTACCGTGTAATTTTCTTGGGAGAACTTGAGGAAGGAGTTTTCCTTCCTTCACATTCTTTCAACCCTTTATTTTGCTAAGCAAGCGGAGCATGCTTAATTAAAAAGTGAGTGGAGTCTTTTCCTACGGTTTGGTTTCCCTATAAAAGACGAGGAAGGAAATTCATTTCGAAGAGATAATATTGTTTTTAGGAGAGGAGCATAATACCTATATATAAAGCTGTTGATGATGTGATGTGTGATGACATGCCCACATACTTATGTATGTATTATACATGTGGATAGATCCATCTAGCAAATGGCATTATAATTTTCTCGAAA
This sequence comes from Seira musarum, assembly GCA_027743895.1. Classification (NCBI taxonomy): domain Eukaryota; kingdom Metazoa; phylum Arthropoda; class Collembola; order Entomobryomorpha; family Entomobryidae; genus Seira; species Seira musarum. The sequence goes on along the minus strand of JAHZMX010001551.1, from coordinate 10,470 downwards.
GGTATCATTTTCTCACAGTGGTTCGGGGTTTGCTTTGTGGTGAGCCAATTAGTATCATGCTTTCCTAAAGCGCATATTAATTTTCATTAGATTGTTGACGTGACTTTCTAAAATGCTGTCCTTTTTCCCGACAATCTGTTACCTCACCGTTACAACTCTGTCGGTAGGGTCAGCAGCGAGCAGAGTTTTTGAAGGGCGGTTAGGGAAAAAACATGAGAAGTGTGAGTTGTGAGTGAATGTAGAGCCTCCGAAATTGAATTAAGCTGGATTAAGACTCACATCACACCACCGACTTGCTTTTCGTTTCGTTACTGATATAGTACGCACTCACCACGCTAACGTTATATGGCATTATATCCCATGCTGGTGGTTAATGGAAATAAAAAATACGCATTTTACGAAAAAAGTAGAAGCACTTTCATTCTAAAAACTGACATTTCCTTCGGTTGCGCTGAGCTGAACGTATCCGCTTCATGATGTCTTGTCTTCTACTTTGAAAAATGAGTGGGTTGCCATGTGGGGTAGGCTTTGCTAATTGACATTTCTGCAAACTGCCAGGACGTTATGATGGATAGATAATTTATGAGCCTGCGACTTTACATCACTTTCACCTTCGAATCCTAACCCAAGGTTGTTAAACCTCACCTTAGAAAAAATACTTCGTTCATTTTTAAAAACTTTTATTGGAATGATTTTATAATTTATTTTTCAAGGGACATGCACAAAGTAAAGTGCGGCGGAAAGCCTGGACTATGTGCCAAAATGAATCCGGTGGACGGGACCGAATTGCTGGAGTACCTGAAGAAAGTACAATTTAAAGGTATGCTCCCTTTTTGCTATGATATAGATGTAAACTGTGCGTAGATTACTCAAGGCGTTTTTTATACTTTGATTAGTTCACTAAAAGTAAAGATACAACGGAAACTATTTAAAATTAATGCTATTAAAACTTGAAGGCCATCAACCAAAGTGCAACATTTTTACGAGGACGGAAATGTTTTCCGATGAAACCTAAATATATTTTTTTTCTAAAAATTCCGGAATTGAATTTTCACCCGTCTAAAGCCTCGCCTACTAAAATGTAAACTAGGTACTTATATAAATTCTGTAAAAGATGCGCTCTTTTCCAAAAGGAAACGGGCAACACAACGGGTATTACAGCAATTAAGCTATCGTGAGCAAAGTTTTAGTACTCTAAAGTCAAGTACCCACCATTTTTTAAAGCGCACACATTCATAGCTATTTTATTTTAGAACTCCCCAATTTTGTTGGTGTCATACATAACACTAAACGGGAAAGTAAATTTAAGTGTCTTTTTTTCGTCTGGTAACGTATAGGTCATTTGGGAATAATTGAGAGCAACTTCTTTTACTTTTATGGGATTTCCTCATTTTCAGTTTTTCCCTTTTCCACTTGCTTGCAGTAGTCAGTAAGTATGTTATGGTAGAGCGGATTACTTTTCTTTTCTTCCCTATAGTCTTTTTAATGTTGCCGAGACTTGTCGGGAAGAAGTGTAGACTGCGACTGCGATGCGACTAGAAACATCACTTTAAAACATCGAGAAAAAACGCTACAAAATATTTTCAAGTCTTAACAGTTTGAATGCAACTTATGGGCGAGCATAAATTATCTGATAACTTTTTAAGGACGTCTTCACAGAATAAAAACAACTTACACTCTCTGCCTTGGCATACCACTTGAAACATTTCTTCGAAAATAAAGAAGAATGCAGCGATAGCGATGCTTGTTTCAAGTTTCAACTCGGGGTATTAAAATAAATACATGCTTATTTATTACATGGTATGATACTACCATACCATACTATTCTCACATCGACTATGAGGATCCAGCAAAAAAAAGTTATAGTGCCACTTTCACTCCAAGTCATTTTCATTTAATCGTCTTGCTTATGAATACTCAACAACTTTGAACAAGAGCTATGGGCGATTTTAACTTAAAACTTCATAAAAACTTGTTATTTCTCAAATGGTTTTTGGAAGTTATTATTTTTCATCCGAGAAACTTTCGCAAGTCAAAAGGGCATGAAAGAACAAATTCCGAGAAATATGAAGCCTTCTATTTTCCTTCCTTTGCCTTTGCTTGTTTAAACAGGTAAAGCTAGAGGCAAGGATTAAAGTGGGTAGGTCATCACCGTCGGTGGGTGAAGGAATGTTCTTTTCATGACGGTTACATACATTATTTTCCAACAAATTGTTTTTAGCCCGTTCTACGAATTTTCCGATACAATGAGTAGTGCACTCAACAACGAAACCCGAAAACTGCATGTTGGTATTTCCCATTTTTGCTTCCTGGAAACTTCCATTTAATATCTGGACTGAAGTTTTCGTGAGACTGCACGTATTGTTTTTTAGGGTTATGGAGTCCGATACACGTCTTTTAAAGAGTTAATTGAATTGTGCTTCACAATCAACGGGGCAGCTCATGGCTCATGAAAGATGATTGCAGGGTAGCGTGTATGTCTTTGTCAAGGATGAATGATCAGTGAGTGTGCTTGAATTTACTTTGGATTCAAACTTCCCTTAGGCTCTAAAGTATGAATAGGTTATACAAATATATCTCTGACCGCGGGTTCGTAATCCGAGATTTGTATCAAAATTAAAACCATTTTGTTTTTAAGTTAAATTAATAAATGAGAGCTTTTTCCTAGTCTTGCTAAGTATTTAAAAGGCTTTAAGTGGATTCAACCACAGAACAAGTTGTTAAAAAGTGAGAGTACTCAAAAGAGTTGTTGTTGTTGTTTGAAATGTTCTTCGAAAAACATCATTGTTGAAAAGCTTTAATACAACTCAATCTTTCACAATATGTTCCAAGTTATATCTCTAGAGTTAAGCAATGATTATTGCTTGTCAAAAGTTTCTTCTCTCAGGTGTACTTAAAGGGGCAAGATAAAATAATGATTATGCTTTTTTGGCTCATCTCCATCTTTTGGAATAAAAAAATCTTCTTCATAAGTGATTTGCGGTGATATTCATTATCTTGAAGACAATGTTGGTGATGACATTCATTAAAAGAGCAATTTATCGAGCAAATAATCCTCTAAAAAATGAGTTGTGAACATAAGGAGATTTGAGGAATGTTTTTATTCCCACCATTTAAATTACCAGATATCCATTGAGAATTAAAGAAAGTGTTTAAGACTTCATGTGGGAGTAGGAGTGATTGGAAAAGTTTCTCTTTCCAAAGATTATGATTACTTTATCTATGGGTCTTGAGGTTTCCTTTCTCACTTTTCCTTCCTGGACTGGGAAAAGATCAAAAGCGATTTTTTGTCTGAAAGTACAATAACAAAAAAAGTTTCTCTCTCGAAGGCTTACTTTTTGGCTGGAGCATCATCAGCTCATTATGAAGAGAAATGAGGTGTAGGATGATGTTCCACGTCGTCGTCTTCTAGCCGTGTGCTTAAGCATAAAAAATTCGAGGTTGCAGAAGAATGGTGTAAAAGAGGTAAAGAAGAAGGAATGCATAAAAAGGGTGGGGCTGAAGACGAGCATTTTTTTCTCCCAACATAAAAAAGAGATTGAGCACAGCCACATCGCCGTCATTAATGACTTTAGGGTACCTTATGACAAGATGAATGAATAAATCATTCGTACCTACTCGTCTCAGAGCAGCCATCACTGCTAAGATTCTTGAGAAAGGCAGACCGACCAACCGACAAAATGTTAGAATTGCTTTGCTCAGAAATCCTCCCTCTCTTTCTTAAACTTTTATTTTCGTGAATACTTGACACGTAAAACGCAGAGGTAACAGAAGATTATTCTTCGGAACGATACAGGTTCCGCAGAATTAGTGGATCGAGGATGTGAATAGATTTGGAAAAGAAAACAAGCGAAAAGAAAGGAGGACAAGCAAACATACTAAAGCGAAAAAAAATAATAGCTACTAATAGCCCTAACCACTTTTTTTTTTACTTTTTATGGATGAGCGAGAAAGAAAAAGCCACCGCTATGGCCATGCTATGGTCTCTTCGTGAATGCTGACTCTTCCGTTGCTTTTGCTTTCTCCACTCTTGTCACATTCTCAAAGAGAAAGGGAGAATGTGTGTGTGTTTGCTTTGTGTTGTTGTGCAATAGGCGATGAAATGAAATATGTGCTGTCATGTATAAACATTATTGGAAAATGTTCAGTCGTTTTTTACGGGAAAAAGAGTTCAATCTCCAGTAAGTTGGAGTCATCACTACAAATACCTATGTACAAAACACTGCTACTTTCTCTACTTGTATCTCTCCTGTGGGGCATACAAATGCAATTCAATGCAGCATGTGAAGTTTGTAGAGAAAGTAGGTAAGGATATTGGAGACAGTTTATAGACATTTCAAAAAACTCTATGACTCGTCAGAGTGAAAACTGAAAATGGAAGAGTTTCCGGATTTACTCCATTTCCCTTCTTTTTCCTATTAATGGCATAAACAGAGTGGAATGAAGTCTCCGGAAAATTTTGAGTACACAACCTACAGCAATGGGGATTTCTTTATGACACGAAGTACAATTGTGTGGACTAAGGAAAAGTATAGGGCATGAAGTTATACAAGTTTCACATTCTTTCCAGTTCAAATACTTCATTATTAAGCTTTGTGTCATAATGTTATCTTTTTCGTTGCACCGAGTTGAACTTGTGGATTTGTCCTCAGAACTGTGTCTTATATTCATTATAGACAGTTGAAGATTGCCCATACGCTACTGGTAAAATGATCTGTAATGAAATGAAATCCAATTGACAAAGTGACTTTATGCTCTAACTCGAATGAAAGTGAAAACTGTAGAGGAAGTAAATAAATTATTGGGGAGAAAGCTTTTTGCAGTTCCGCATTCACGAGATGGTTGGATTCTTGTTTGTGTTATGTACTTCCCGAAATATCAACAACCATCAGCAATCACAATTAGTTATTTATTCTACTCATTCTTATTTCTTTAGTATAAGGCAATACTTGGATAATGAAAGAACATGAATCAGCAATTTTTATGGTGAAACAATAGAATGAGAAATGATTTTATTTTCCCGTGTTTCATGCTTTCTTTTTTTTCAAAGGTTTGAGCCAAGACTCCTTCCATTTTGATGAGTATGGAGACGGTCCAGCTCGCTACAATATCATTCATTTCCGTCGCCGTGAAGATTCCGGAGCATACCATTGGACACGTGTTGGGGAGTATAATGAAGGTGTCCTCACACTCAACATGTCAGGTAAATCATTCGGACACTTCATTTATCTCTCGGTGCTCTCCTGCGGTGGGAAATAACTGAGTACCACTATCACTCTCTCAGAGAGAATTAAATATTTCTATTCTATTCACACACAAAAAAATCAAAGGGAGAACGAACTCTACCTTTCCACATTCCTTTTGNGTTTCATGCTTTCTTTTTGTCGCCGTGAAGATTCCGGAGCATACCATTGGACACGTGTTGGGGAGTATAATGAAGGTGTCCTCACACTCAACATGTCAGGTAAATCATTCGGACACTTCATTTATCTCTCGGTGCTCTCCTGCGGTGGGAAATAACTGAGTACCACTATCACTCTCTCAGAGAGAATTAAATATTTCTATTCTATTCACACACAAAAAAATCAAAGGGAGAACGAACTCTACCTTTCCACATTCCTTTTGTTCCTTCCTTCCTGAAATATACAATGTGGTGCCCTCGAATGCCGATTTTTTTTCTTGTTTCATTTTCACTACCCAGCATTTTTCAGGATATGATACGTGAAATCGAATCTCAATTCCATTACGAAGTGGTTTTCTATGGCTTTAGACTTGCACAACATTTTGCGCATTCGAGATTCCATTGCCCAAGAATGGTAAACATTGTCGTAAGTAGCATAGGGATGTCGCCAGTACTATCGCCATCCGCATTTTTATCACTGGTGCACCGGGTTGGTGCGTAATTTCGAGAAAGAAGAAACTATTTTTGTCGTTCGGTATTATCATTTTTGCGCACTAAAAACCAATGCCAATATTGAAATTTGAGGACAGGTATGCCATGAAACAAGGGTTCAACAGCAGTAACAGTACAAACATGAAAGCGAGACCATGAAAAAAAAAAAACAAAGTTATTCAAATTCCATAAAATCGAGATAAAAGTCTTTTGTAGTATTTTGCTTGTTAAAATAATGGCTTTAATACCTTTTGAGGAAAAAAAGCTGAAATTGTGTATTCGCTTTGCAATAAACTGACTTACGTTTTTTGAATTCCGCTTACAATCAATTTAATTGACTTACTATGTAGATATGCGAAAGGTTACTTTTAAGTAGTTAGTCCTTGTGAAGATCATTTCCGCCATCGTAAATCCTTCAAAAGAAGACATGTAACGATATAAATTCCAGGGATGTGTTTTTTACAAAAAAAATAACTTCACCTTTCAAGGTTGTGTTAAGCACAACCTTGTGTGATTTTGCAAGATACATATTTATCAACACTTTTACCAAGAAATTAGGTAACCTTTTTATTTGGATGAATTTGCTTGAAGCAATAGCGCAAATTTCTGAGAAATTTTATATTATTTCATAAAGTTTGTCGCAACTAATTAGTCACATGAATAAATGTGTTCTTCATTATTTTAACGCATACATGATCATGAAATGGTGTAAGCATATATTTATTGCGCTTCTTATTTTCCTCTTTTATTTACGTTTGCTCACGGCAATGTATTTTTTAAATATCAAATATCATTGTAATGAAACTAGAAAAGCACAACAAAATATTTCTGAGAAACTAAAATGCCATCCTTAAAAAACCTTTCAAATATTTCGTGTAACACAGAAAGCTCCTCTACAGTATTTTTTAATCAAATAGATTTGGAAAGCTTTTCCATATCAGTATCATTTTACTACGCTCTTTTTCCAGGAGAAAGTAGGTATTTCGGATTTACATTCTGTTTATTAAGCGGATAGCTTCACATTGTTAACATTTTAGTCCAGTCATTATGAAAGAAAATGGGAATGAGCTAAGCATTTTTGCATGTATTTATTTTCGAAAAAATCGTTACGTGTCTATCATTATCGCTTTTCCCATGTTTAAATCGATACTCTGACCCCGAGTTGGTTTTTTTATTCCTGATTCTCTAAAGTCAAGATCAATGATTTCGGTAAGGTGCTTTTCTAGAAAAGCTGACTTTTTTTCCCGAGGAAAAGTAGAGAAAAGACTCTTGTCTTGTGTTTGTTTGTGGAAATGGGAAAGTAAGAGAGTTTGGTTGGGACATAAAGAGGTAGGTATGTACATACATTCTTGTTTTTAGGAAGGTAGTGAAAGCTAATGGCGTTTCCAGCTGCGTTGTCACTTGTATCGTTCTATATATTGCAGGATGGAGCAGATGCAATGTAGTTGTAGTTGTAGCTGTAGTTTTGCTATGTGATGGGTACTTTTCTGCAATAATGACTGAGAAGAAAATGACTTGGCTTGGCTTGACTCTGGCTTGTCTTGCCTTGCTTGTTCTGATAGGGAATTACAGTTATTGTATGTTTTACTGGATGACTGGCTCCAGATAAACAAAGGGGGGTTTTATGGACTGAAGTGTGAACTGGAAACTGGGAAAAGATTATGTGGCTTTGATCTTTCTTTTCTTTTTCTTCTCTTCCTTCCTTTTCCTCCTTCCTTGCACGTAATTCTCACGTACATATAACGCATGACGTATCATGATCATGACTATATGGCATGACTATTTCCTTATTTCTTCAAAAAGTTATGCCTGTCTCGCACGAAGGCTCTTTAAAAACTTGTGTTCCAATTTTTATGAACTGAATTGAACAAGAATGATAATGATAAAATAAAATTGTTAAAGAAAATTATTTTTTATGTGAAGGGCGAGATAGGTAATGATAATTTTTGCTATTTTAAAAAATGTATAAAGGACTTGTCCTTGTTTCATACACGAGGAGAACAAACTTTTTGTACTTTGCTTTATATTTTCATTGGAACTTGTGTGAATTTTATTTTTATCTCATGATCTAACCAACCAAGCCAAAGCCACTTGTGTGTGAACATGAATGTGGTGACAGGCTAAAAGATCATAAACTTTCTTGGAACGTCTTGCATTCTTCGAGGTCAAACCAGGACTAGAATAGGTTTGAGTCATGCACATGTTTATTACATTCCTTGACAAAAAAACCTGAAGGCAATTCTGAACTTCTTGTGCCTACTGACTTTAGCAAGAGAAAGTTTAATTAGGTCATTATTTTGAGACGTTGTAAGTTGAAACACCCACCTTTTTTGCTAATGCACCTCATTTTCTCTATCGTTCGTGATGTCGTGATCCATGAAGGTAAGAAATGACAGAATGGTTTTGCTGTTTTGTTGAGTGAAAACACTTAAAAGTCACGTCATTCTCAGAAAATGTTATGGAATTTGAATAAAAAATTTGTTTATACTTTCAAAAACTTTAGTCATTTCCCCCTAATGGGTTAGCTAAAGCCCTTTATGGAAAAGTAGGCTTTTACGATCGAGTCACGTGTAATGTTCATAAATACATAACCACCTACAGGACATGAAAATTAGTCTCACAACGATCGTCTACTGCTAATATTACTTTAGGTCCGTCTGCTCTACTTTTAGTTCTTGCCCACCCATGAGGCTGCTTCTTTTCCTTTAGGATTTTTAAACTACAAAATCTAACATGCATCCATTCATATTCATAAGTACATCTCTGTCTACCTTGCCTACTTTCTTTACATTCTCATTTCGCCCCATTCCAACTTCATCCTTTCATTTTGAGCTATGCATCTTTCAAACTTCAGTTTAATGACTAGGACATGGCTTATCACGAAGACGTTAATGAGCTTAATGATAAATGAAATATGACTTTGTTATATTTTTAATTAGATGTTATTCATTTCTTCTTTCCTAGTTTTGACAAGGCTTAGAAAAAAAAGTTTTCTTGTTAATTTAGTGAAGACCTTTTATAAGCTCAGCACATAAATCAGGTTTAGGATAAAATTAAATCCGTATGAATTTGCATTTTAATTACGACTTTCCTCTTTTTCCCTGTAATATTTTACAACATTCGTTCATTTTCTCTTCTTTCCCATACCCTCCTACATTTTGCTCTTTTGTTTAAATACAATGATCTATTCATCTTTCATTTTTAAAGAGGAAAAGTAGTGTAGTGTAACAGAGATAAAAGGGAAGAGAAAAGAGCATTTTCGCGAAAAACATGAAACAATGTTTCGCAAACGGAAGGGAAAAGTAGAAGCCCAAGATCCCTCTTTAAAATAATCCGCGCACGTTTCAAAAAGTCACGAAATGATTCTCTCTAAAAAACAAGATAAAAGTGAGGAGGGGATCTCATCCTCACGAGCATTTATTTTGGAGGAAATACCAGACCAGACAGATGTGTAAATAGGTATCAATGAGTTGTTTCATGTGCTCTCCTGTTCATAAAAAGTAATTTTCCGTGTTTTCCATTCCCTTTGTTTTGTATTTGCATAAATTTTTTATGACTGTGGGAAAATTATGTAGGTGTCCAGTTCGCAGACGGAAGCTCAACACCCCCGGTTTCCATTTGCTCGAAGCCATGCGGACTGGGGGAGGCAACTCGATACGTTGGCGGGGATAAATGTTGCTGGAGCTGCCTTAAATGCGTAAATGATCAAGTAAGCATGAAAAGCATTTTTTTAAAATCATTTCTTTTTGCACACTTACCCAGATTAAATTTTTTTACAACCTTTCAATCACCACACCAGAATCAGTGCACGAAAAATGATTTTACACTTGAGAGGAGGGAAGAAGAAAAAAAAGAAATAAATGGAAGTTTTATAGACAAAATATAATGTGCACTTTAAAATCGTCTTGTCTGTCTATCTCTTTTCCAGATTCGCAATCCGATGGATGAGCAAGAGTGTTTCGTATGCCCTTTGGGAACTTTGCCGAATTCTGAACACACCATTTGCGTAGATATCGAAGAGGAGTACCTGCGAATCACTGAGTACGTGGAAATATATTCTTTGATAAGTATGCTTTAGAGTGCTGTCATCGTCATCATATCATTGAAAACATAACGTTCCTCGGAGATATTATCACAGCATTTTTTATACATGTTCTCATCCAATTTTCTCCTTTATGGCTTTTCCATTGAATGTACTCAAAAACAGAGAATTTTTTTTAATGGAAGAAAAAAAAAACCTCTAAAGAGATTATTGCTTAAGTAAGACTCACTTTTACTAGGATATGGGTACCAATTCACCTGGATTTTTCTGGAAATGCAAATCCAATTCTCTTTGTTTTGTCAAGGATAACAAAGTCTACCATTACTTTCATCAATATTTTCCAGTTATCAAAACGAAATCTCATTGAAGTTCCTTTTCGATTTCACTGGTACAACATTCAAAACTGAAATATAGCGGTACAGTAGTGGCTTCTTGTATCCCATTTCCAATGAAATTCGAATGGGCTTTTCCTGTCCAATTTGGCAAATCTAATTATCGTTACCTCGAATTTTAAACACTTCTCAATATCTCTACC
>JAHZMX010001550.1:0-26709 GCA_027743895.1 Seira musarum | reverse complement strand
CTTAACTCATTTTGCCAGGGTTTCAGGCTAGCTTCGGACTCGGGAGGATACTTGAATCCAGGGCAGCAAACGGTTTGGTTATAAAAATCCGCTGCGAAATAATGTTGCCCCATAAGGAATTAAAATGATCATTAAGATATGTATGACTCTCGCAATCCTTACCCTTAAGATATGCCTTGTCATCGTTTAATTTACGAAGTGCAAATTCGAATTCAAGCGTTGCATTGCATGGCCCTGATGCTTGGTACAAAAGTTTGGCTAATCCGGGGTTCCTCAGTTCCCCATCACTTTGTCGGAACACCACCGGATAGCATTTTTTAAAGAGTATGCACCTCCCCTCATTATCTGTGGATGTGAAACATTTCGGCGCTTCTTTGAACATTTCCAACAGCTCCAAATCCTTCTCCTCATAATAATGTATCTCTTCAAATGAAGGCAATTCCAAGGGCTGCTTGTGGTTACGAGGCAAAACTACCGTTTGTGGGCTATCGTTACTTGACGATCCCTCCGTTCTATTATTGACAACTTTATCAAATGGGGACATTGTTTCCTGAGCCCTCGAAGGAATATTAGCGTCTTCAGGAATTTTTACATTTTCTGAAGTGAATTTCTCTGTTGGTGGTGGCGCTTCACCCACCCCAACCACAAAATAACTGCTTGGTCTTTGTTGCTTGTACAAAGTTTTCAGCTTATTTTGGGTGACTTCATTCACTGTTCCAGTTGAACCTCTCCAGTTACTATTGATGACCATAAACGGTGGCGGTGGAGGCAAACCTGCCTGATTCGGTTCGAAATATTGACCTTCAAAAACGAGTTCATCCTCCGAATCTTCGGAGAGTTTGGAAGTGGAAAGCTCTGATGTCTTGTCATTATTATTAGGGAAAAGCTTGTTTCTTGGAACTCCTATGCTTCTTGTGGATGCACGCTTTAATTTAACTGAAGATCCAGACTGTTCTGGCCAAACTATAATTTTCAAATTTAAAAAACTTAAACTGGCTTTTTAAAAACATTTATTATTATACGAATTTTTCGAACCATCTTGAATGATTGCGTCTTCAGTTTTCCACCTCCACCCAAATGAGGTCTCCCAAACTAAGGCGAATAAAAAGAAGAGGAATGCGCTCCTTCTAGTAGACACGTCAATCAATCGAATGTGATGATGAGCCATGGTAGAATTATGATTATACGATTTAAATTAACAAAAATTAATAATATGTTGTACTTTGAAACGCTCATGCGAGGTAGTGCGCGAGGAATATATTTTCAGCTCTTTGAGCAATTTGGCGTTCTCTGTTTGACGATGCGTAAAAATGAAGTCGAAGTTAAAATCGAACGATTTCAAAATGGTTGTTTAGTGCTTCAACTACAATTATACACTTTTAGAATTCATCACGATATGGATCTTTCAAAGATACGGTTTAAATACAGGCTTTTGTTTTACGGACATTTACCCGTGAGCTGATGCTTACATGAATGTACTTTCCATTTCATAGAAATGTCTTTAAAAGAGTTTCTCTCATTTGCCGATTGTCCTCAAACTGTTTTGCTCTAGTTATGTAAATCATTATTATACCGATACCGTTAAAGTTTCATATGTGTGTAGATGTACCCCAGTTCGAAGACTGATTGTTTCTTATTTCATTGTTGCAGTGTTTCCGCTGGCTGTGCAGTTTTTTTACTTTCAAAAAGTCTTACTGTGACTGTGAGTTAGTTACAGTGAGTTTTGTTTTGTGCTGTGCTAGTCGTATTGTCTTTGAATTTTAAATGAGTTAGTTTCAAAATCCCAAAATAGAATTTTAAAAGGAAAAACGTTCTTTCTTTACTTTTTATATGTGATTCGTGGAATGACGACGCAGATGCATTAGCAACTCCCATAACATGTAAGATAACTTTTAAAAGTGAAGCCAATCTTCAAGATCGACATTTCAAAACCAAACCATTATCGTATGCATTATTTCGATTTTATTACAATTTTACAAAGACGCATTAGACCAACCTCAAACGTTAGAAAATATGCCAAAGCCCAAGGCATATTTAATTTTTGGGTTTAAAAATTTTATGACACAACATGGTAATTTCACTTGCACTTATAACATTAACTAATTGAATGTTGCCGTATGTTCGACTTCACTCGAGAATCCATGAAAATAGAGAATCTATGAGGTATTACATGATAGATTCCAGACTTGGTTCATTGAAAAAAACGTTTGCATAAAACACATAACTTTAATTATGATTATTATGGTTATGACTGTGAGTGTGTGACATGCATAATGCATACTTAATGAACTCGACGACGGCTGACGAAAATTTGCATAATTTCAGGACGCAGGTTTTGTTTTGCATTCATTTTCCTGGCTGAACGTCGGCAGACGCTCAGTTGTCGATTCGGGGGTGTACAAGAACTTTCAATTTCATTTCGCGTGAAATGGTTTTCATTTTCATTTGTCTCATCAAATGATTTTGTTGAAGAAAAACTTTGTAGAAATATTTGTCAATTTTTTTCTCGTGGACTCGCTCGATTTTTTTTTATTGAAGCGTCGAACTGCCGCGTTGTAACAGGTGATTAGTGAATAATTGATCAGTGGCCAACATTGGTACAGTCCAACCGTGATTGAAGTTTACCTTCGTGTTCGTTAATGAAAATTAGTAATTATTTTAAAAATAATAATTTGGTTTGATTTTGTGTTCAAGGTGGTCGACGAAATGGCGTCGAATGGATCTCCCCCTGTTATTGAAGGTGGGCTGGGTGATGACGAGCATGAGGTGACAAGATTCAATTACGAAGTGTTTGATTTTGTGTGTTCAAGGTGGTCGACGAAATGGCGTCGAATGGATCTCCCCCTGTTATTGAAGGTGGGCTGGGTGATGACGAGCATGAGGTGACAAGATTCAATTACGAAGATGGATTGAAAGAGATTATCGCGTTGGTTGAGTTAGCAGACTTCGTGGCTATTGACGCTACCGTTGAGACAACTGGCGTCTTGCTGATGAACGAAGAGTTCAATCCAGAACTTGCTGGGGAGGATGGAAAAAAACTCCAAGAGTAAGTTAATTCATTTAAATGATGTTTTGATCAGATGCCAATAATTTTTCATGCAATATTTTTTTGTTTTGGATAGCCCGTGGGGAGAATGGTACGATAACATCAAAACTAAGGAGAAGACATGGATCCTGCTCGAGGTGGGTATTGCGCTTTTCAAAAGGGTCCCTGGGAACCCAAACAAGCTCGAGTGCGACGTCTTCAACATTCCCGTACTCCCTGCTATTACTGATGACAATGAAATGGCGCGCTTCCACGGATCTCATGTGTGCAACCGTTTGAAAATCAACGGATATGGGATGCAGTTCATTTCGGCTGTCAAGTTTGATGTGAACAAGCCATTCTACATGGGTGCACCTTATCTCAACAAGGAGTTGCTGAAAGCGGCGGACAAGTACATGGTCGAAAATCCAGGATTTATGGTTGCTGCTCGAAAACGTCGACTTAGTATGGAGCTTATGCCAAGGCTTGTGGATTACGTTTCTCCGAACGATCGAGTCGAGATTCTGAATCGCTTGAAAGGCGTCGCTCATGTGTTTGAAACTATTTCGGAACTGCGCAAACCCGTCATTGGCCACCATTTGTTCTTCAAACTGATGTTCATCTACAAAGATTTCTTCGAGTTCCTGCCGGATACCTACACGCTGTACTACGACAAAATCCGGGAAAAGTTTCCAATCATTTACGACACCAAGTTTATGGCTGACAAGATTCGTGATTTGATGACCTTCGGTAAGCAAAGCATTTATTGACCTTGCCTACCTATAATCTTTTATGTACAATACAATTTATTGTTTTATGGTTTATTTTAGGCAATAGAGATGTGGATCGTGTGACTGGGAAAACCCTCTACGAACTATTTCGAAATATCAACCGCGGATTTCATCTGGAGAAAAATCCAAACACCTTCAACGTCGAATTCTGGAGTCGCTCTGACCAGTATCTGCAAGACGTGATCGATTTGTTGCACGGGGACGAAGTAGAGAAGGATCTTAGCAGCTATTGCTACGTAGCCGGTTTTGATGCTCTAATTTCTGGATTACTGTTTCTGGACTTGGTGAAAACGGTGGACTTTGCCAAAATCGAGGTTTGGCCTATGCAAGAGATGTCCCCAACACCCACTGATGGAGCAACGGAAACTACGGCAGCAGGAGGAATCGAATGCAAGTCGTACAAGGATTGCCTCGACATGTTCATCAAGGGACAGCCGACGAGGCTCGTCAATTGCATTTATCAGGAGTGTCCCGTTTCAGATAAGAGGACAGACAAGGACACCTATACTAATGAAGAGACTTTGAACAAAAAGAAGATGTGGTATAAGAAGCGTCAAGCAGAAAGGATGGATAAAAGATTGAGGAACCGTTCTCTGGTATTTTTGGCGAGTAGTGGAGTCGGACTGCAATTCACTCCTTGATTGGATTGAAAGACATCCTTCGCACACAAGCATTGTGTTTTGGTTTATGCTTTTAAAAATTGATGAATTCAGATGTTATTGAATGTTATTCAGATGTTATGTTAATGAATTGTTATTTAAGTTTTAATATGTGGCTTTATTGTGATGTGTGCAGTGAACTAATAAAAATATATAAAAAAACGTAGCAATTCTTTGTGCCTTAAGCTTCCTCATTCATGGCCCCCTCTTCAGCCATCTCCTCAGCCTCTCCTTCAGTTTCCGTCAAATCAGGTTCTTCCTGTTCAGACATTTCTTCTTCATAATCGCCCTCGAATCCATACTCTTCCATCTCATCGTATTCGTCCCATTCTTCTTCGTCTTCTTCAGATTCATCTTCTTCTCCTTCATCGTAGTAACCTTCGTTTTCGCCGGAGCCATCAACATCTTGGTCAGTAACATCTTGTATTTCCACTTTGCCTATAGATGCCATCTCTTCCTCCTTTAATTTCTCCGCGGCCTTCCTCGCAAGTTCTGCTGCAAGCTCTGCTTCTTTTATTGCTGGATCAACCTTGGGAAGCCTTTCCTTTTCATATTCCTCCCTTCTCCTCCTCTTCTCTAATTCTGTGGCAATTGACATATCCAAATCCTGCTGCGCTACTGGCTCTACCCCAGTCATTTTTATGGGGAATCCAAGTTCCGCCAAATTGATTTCTATTCTTCAGGAACGTGTCCGCATACAACCGATTTGTATTGTCGTGCTCAATTGCGTGGTCATTGATTTCCTTGAGATGGTCAAAGATATCCAGATCTTTATTCTCCTGCATCAAACGGAAGTAGTCACATATGCCTTGGTCTTCAATCGTTTTCGCCAACGTCTCATACAAATGTGCCTCCTCGTGTGCTGCTTTCTTTTTCAATTGTTGGCAGAACCGTTTCATGCTCATCGTCCTCTGTGAATCGACGATTGCCCTGCAGAACTGCTTTTTCACGCAGTTCCGTTCTTTCTCGGCGATGATGATCCTCTGATTTAATGCTTCGTTGGCGGCTTCCAGCATTCTCAGATTGAACTTTCGTTTCCTCAGTTCTTCCTCTTTAGATTTCAAGGTTTCTTGCAGTTCGTCTAGATCGTCCTCCTGATGAATGATTGTCCACTCATCCATCAAAGCACTCCATCTCAATGCTGGGGCAACGTAGTTATCATACCTGTGCTTGAAATGCTCGTAATCTCTCCTCTGCATCAACTCTGCAGTCGTTTGCTGCTTCACTTCGATCTTCATTTGGTTCACGATTTCTAGAGTCACCTTCAACAATTCCTGGAAGAATGCCTTCATTTGGTCTATTTGCCAAGCATGGTCATCAATTAAGTAACTGATTTGCTGTTCCTTCCATGCAGCCAACTTTGCCAACTCCTTATCTTGTTCTTCCTCAAGTCTTTCATTCTTGTCGAAAAGTGCCCGATCCGCATTGGATTCAAGACGACGAATTTCTCTTGCGAACGCATTACGGAGATCCGACACTTGCTTAGCATGTTGCCAATGAAGCCCCCTGATCAATTGGTAAAAAGCCATTTGGGCTCTCCGGATTTCCTTCTTTTTGTTCATGAGAGCTTCTTTCATGACCATGTGTATTATCCAAGCGTCATCCTGAACCTGGGCCATTTGCTGCAGATGGAGGAGCCTGAGTTGTCCGAGCTTACGCGTTTGTTCGGATTTCAAAAAGCGAAGTTTTGACTCATACAAGTCATCCTCAGCTTGTTTTTCCTTTTGCGTCTACAAAATTCAATAATTTTGTCACTTCACATTCTGACTATAAAAAAGAAATTGTATTTGAATTTTACATCGGCCAAATGACTTTTGAGAGCAGCCACTTTCGCCTTTTCAATTGCAATCTGTTCCATGATGAGATTCCATCTTTGATACATTTTCTCACGTTCCAACATGTAGTAATTACGTTCTTCTCGTTCCCTATCCAATTCATCCTGATACAAATAAAAATGGCATGAATTCAGGTTTTCATGTGTCGAAATTTTTTTTATTTAATTTGGTTGTCCTTACTTTTAACCGTACTGCATGTCCCAGGAGTTGCTTCCTGGACATATCAATGGGAAGCAAACCATCCGTCACTGGCTTCTCTTTCTTTCCTCCTCCTTTTTTCTTCTTCCCCATTTTTTAATCTTTTACGAACAGCCCAGTGATAAAATTTTGTGGAGGATGTTAGACTAGATTATCCTCTTTTGTGAAGTACACGTAAGCAAATTTTTTGAGAATGGCTCTGGCTCTGGCTCTTTCAATTGTGATAAATAATTACCCGGAAGGCATCATTTCCATTTCATTCCATTTGATTTTTTTTTCTTAAAAAGCTTTTATCATCTTAGTGACACCCACGCTAATATAGATAGAGAAGCTTTAGAATAAACTCTTTATGTGTAGGTAGTCATGGGTCTATTTCATTTCATACTTGAATGCTCAAGAATGGTGGATACGTGAAATGTAATAGAGCTCATCATGTCATCATTATATCATTTCATTTCTTTGGAATTGGTTAAATACCACCGCCAAAAATAACTTATTTTTTGTACAAATCTGGTATTTTTTCGAGATGATGTCCGTTAGATTATGTTATGAAAGGAATATGGAAGAAGCCGCTGCGATGATAGCAGAAAATGCTATGCCTAAAGATTCCGATTCTGAGAGTTCCGATGAGTTGAAGGAGTTTATGAAAATGAGTACCTACTCCAAATCTCTATCCGACCTCGTAAGTAGTCTGACTCATGTAAGTGGAGGTAAAAAAAAGTTGTTTTTATCATGATGATAAAATTAGATTTCTATGAATTCATTCCGTGGGTGTTATTCATCAGCTTGAAGGCGATGAGGAAGATGATCATCGTTATGACGCAATCCTCCTCAAATTGGGCCTTAGTGGGGATAAGGAGGAGCATATTGATCTACCAGTTTTCCGTCGCACAATTATGAAAAATCTGAATGTTGATGCGTCTTTTCTGTACAAGAGGGTGTTTAGTGCATTTGATACTACCAAAAAAGGATACGTAAGCAAGCTATCCTTATTTTTAAAGACTCACAATCCGTTCATTAATTCTGAATGACACTCGTCTGGAATATTTATAGTTGACCGGAAGAGAGCTCGTCTCTGTCATTTCCATTCTCCTCTGCGGTCCCTTCCAAGAGCACATTGATTTAGGAATGCGAGTGTACGGGAAACCAGTACCCGTGAACCCCGACGAAGATCCTGAAGTGGACAGGAAGCCTTCCGGTATTCCAGTACCAACCTCCGCTTACATAATCACCAGAGTGGATGCCATCCTCTCTATTGTAGAATCACTTCAGCTATCGTCTCCCAGAGCAAGGCATACCCTAACCACCGACAACCGCGAGAAAGCCTACCACATTGGGGAATGACTTGGTCTTCATAATTTATCCCAAACTCGACATTGATGGAGATGGTGTTGTCTCCCTCGAAGATTTTACAAAAGCTTGTCATGAAGATCCAACTCTGGTTCAGGTTTTTGGACAATTCTTACCCCGAAATGTGCATGTTCTACCCCCACCCGTGACACCTCCGAGAGTTGAAGAAACTTCAGAATTACCGGATAGACCAAAGTCTAGCACAAATCTGAATGCATTTGAAGGCATTGATTATTTAAAGCACTCACCAACAATGAGACAAATGTGGGGTAAGAAGACTGAGGACACAACGGGGTCAAGCAGTGATGGTGGTAACAGTTCTGATGACTTGAATAGATCCGAAAGGTTGGAACCCATTCCCATCGTCGAAAATTAGATTAATTAGATTGTAGAATACTCATCATATCCTAAACATGCTCAATAAACAAGTATTTTTTTCATGGGAAAGTTAACGACTTTGCCCTAAATCTCGTTGTCTAAACTTGCTTCTTCATTTCCGTTTACTTACAATGTAATTGTTTTTAATGTTTTTAATCTTCCTAGCAAATTGAATTTGTGTGCGGGTAGACCAACACATTATTAACAGCGAAATTGCACTGGCATTCTCATTTTCTCGTATTCATTTCAAAGAGTTTGTCCTGCCGTTTTAAGCTGAGCTCACAGTCAGTTACTAGACTCTCGAATGCTTAATAAGCGGTTTGCCACATGATCCCATTATCCAACTCCATGATAGAGTCTCTGTTTCTATCCGTTTCGCTTCCAAAATGTCTGCTTTTTCATAGTTTCAGGGACATGGACCGCTCGTTTACTTACCGTTGATCTTTTGTGCTGGTGTGTTTGTGGTATGGATGGATGTTGCCACTTTAGTCATGATGGGAAGAGTTTGAAAGAACAGAAAGTTTTTGAGGAAATGATTCAAACCGCTGGAAGAGGTCAACAGTTTTTATATGGAGTAACAAGGTCATTACGGAGATAATGTATGCGTGTGTGGAATTAATTAATTTTTTGAGACTTTTTATTTAACAACGTTGTTTTATTTATTTTATTTTATTTTTTTGCATTTTTTGTTCATTACAGGATTTCCCAATCTTTTAGACCGCAACTTTTTTTGAGTCACCATCACACGTAAGTAAAGTACACAAATTATCTTGAGGAAAGGAACAATAGACGTTTTTGATTTGCAGCCAAAAACAGCTTTCTCCTTTTCAGTTGCCTTTGTTCATTCGTAGCCTCACTCCATCTGCATCTCTTCAATAATTCATTTTTCTCGCGATGTTGATGAGATGAGCTTGCCAATGAATGCCATAACCATACCAAATGCCACCAATCTTTTTTTCCCATCCATCACGAAATTGGCAATTTCCATATCATTTCTTTCCATATGCGTGCTTTTTTGCATTTGCGAAAATATTGTGATTGCTAATTCTCTTAAATCTAAATCCTTTGTCGTCTCGTACTCAATCCGAACGTTACACATCCGCACACAAATACAAAAAAAAAAGCCCAACAGGTTACAATCCTTTTCTCGAGGTCGTTATTATTATACATACTTTCTATGTATTTTCATTACTTATTTTCCAGAACGGTAAAAAAAATTATATTACAAACACAGACGTTGAAATGAAAGAGCATTATTGCATGCACATTTTCATGCAGTGTGTGCACATGATAAAATTATTTTTTTCTTTCACGATTGTGGTTTCGTTTTAGATGAGGTTTCTCTCTTGGACTGTACTAATGAACCCAAATTAAACAGTTATCCCACATATTGCTTGTTTCTCCAGATAAGGACAAAACCAGCGGAGTGAGAGAAGAACAAACTATGTAGCTAGTCTGGTTGCGGTATGCAGGCAGATGTTTGCACATTTTATTATTACTCTACAATAGTATTCACATTCCTTCTTCCTTTCATCCCATCTGAAGCTCGTCGAAAATTGCATGGGTACTGGTGGTGATAGTGATGACCAATATTTGTAGGATGAGGATCTTCTCAAAACTGCTTTTAGCTTGTTTGCTTCTCCTAACCTAAATAATGAAAATATATTTCCCCTGGTAAAACTACAATATCCTTTGGAACGCCATCATAATCATCTTCTCTTCTTCGTCGTTCATCGTAGCATCAGCTCCAATAAAATAATCTGTGTTCTGGAATGGCTTATTGTTCATCAGGGCGATGATGGCGATTTAATATGATGATGATAATGATGGTTATGGATGAAAGTCACGCTGACCTGGCATGTCTGGCATTGGCATAGTAGTCATCTCATCTCATTCATCATCATCGTCATCGTAGAATACTTCATGAAAAAAAGTGGAACAAGCGATGAGATATTATGAGCTCATCCAAAAAGAGAAACTGATGAATCTGCTACAACCTCTACAACTACAACTCATCTAAACCCTCGAGGGGCTCTAGTATTCAGCAAACATACCTTCGAGAATTATGGGTTGCATGATGGCAAAATGAAATATGAGGTGCAAATGAGAACGAGATCACTTTCTCTTCCGTGGATGTAGTGGTGCCGACAACAACCTCATCTTTTAAAAAAATAATAAAAATTTCCAAGAGCAGGTCTTCTAAAAACACGGCAAGATTAAAAGCGAAATAAAAAAAATACATTGCTTTTGTGTGCGTGCTTTTTCTCAAAGAAGGATTATTTTTTATGGACTTTCAAAACCCTTCCCTTCATTGAAGCCATGATCATAAAAGATGAAAGGGAAAAATTTTTACATTTTCGATTTCATATAAAAACCTGGGGATTTATTTATTCGCTTTTTTAAAGTCCATGTCAGAGATAAAAATTGTCAAAATGTGAAAACGGGAAATACATCAAACCAAACCCTGTTGTTTCTCTCCCAAGCTTTCATCATCTATCCATTCTATTCTCCTGCATCATAATATCCTACCCATTTGCGAAAGACAAAGGGAAGCATTCATCTGTAATGAAGAGGGTAATAACGACCAGCGACATAAAGAGAAATAAATATACGGCTTTTCGTGCTAAAAGGGAAATTCATCTGGCGACTCTTTTTTTTCAAAAAAATATTTTTGTGTGTGCCTTTTGGAAAATGGGGAGAAAGATGGATTGAGTGCTAATAGCTCTCTCTCTCTCTCTCTCTCTATTTTTCTTCCTTCCTCCTTTCTCTTCTGCGACTGCGACGCAATATTGTACAAGGCATAAAAGCAATAAAAAATTAATATAAAACAAAAAGCATTCTATTTCCAGTCCCCGAAAAATAGTTTGTCCTCTCATTTTCTGTGATGTCATGGCTTGCCATACCAGAGCAGGATCTCCGACTCCAGCATAAAATCTGGTGGCGTATACGTGTGTATATATTTACAAGAATCATCCAAGCAAACTGAAATTTGATAATGTTAATGAGCACTATACATCAGAGTAAAAAAAAGTTGGAGTAGTGGCACCTAGTTTAGTTTACTGTTCTACTTTTTCCCTTTGTTCATTCTTCCAACGAAAAATAGTGAAAGAGGAGGAGGTAATGAGATGACAACACCATTTTCTCTTCAGTACCATACCTAATTAGCTCTTTTCTTGTTTCGATGTTTATCAGTATGACAGATAAAAACTTTATTCTTAACCAGGATCATGAGTAAATAAGTAGTGAGTAATTTTCGGATGAATCATTGCTCTACCCGAGTAGCAATTGTCCTACTTTTCTTATATGACCTTAATAATTTCAAGTGGCATCAGATCTTATGCGTTCCTGTTTATTGTCCATGTCCAGCAAAATTGCATGCAAATAAATAAGTAAGAACACATCTACGCTTAGGCTTACTGAACCGTTGCGATATTTATTCGTCAATGTCATGATCATGAGACTTAAATAATGAGACAGGATTCATTAATTAAGAAGAAGTCATGCCACAATTCATTATCCAAAGAAAAACAATTGCGGTTACCTATTGTCTTCCAAGTTTCCCATTGCTTTAACTAGAATTAGATAGTCGAATCGATTCATCCGATATGACGTGACATGGCATGGCTTGGCTTGACTTGACTTTGTGGTAATTTGTTGTATGTAATGTGGTAATTACAAGAAAAGCTTATTGGAATAGCCCAAGAAGAACAGAAAAAAGACATTTTCATTATTATCCTGTTTTGACATGACATGTTTGTATAAAACACAACAGCTTTCTCATATTACACGTAGTTGCGTCAATGCAATCTCCCTCCCCTTCCTCCGTCGTCTTTTAGTTCTTCTTTTTTTCATATTTTTCCAGTTCTAAGAAATCCCAACCGAAACTCATAGTGTGTTCCCTACTGTCTCAATAATTATTATGATTATTTTTTCCCTTCCATGAGTTTGAGTTGGCAACAAACCCTCCTCCTCCTCCTTCTTCTTCTTCACTCAAACTCAACATCGACATCAGTGACACTTTTGTGACTCACCCAAAAGACTACTACTCACTTGTTACTAGAGCAGATATGCAATGGCGTAGTACTATTTTATGTACTATTTCCTACAATATATATTGTGATCATCCATATCCATCCATCCCTAAGTATTTCTCTTTGATGGATTCGATTGTTTTCTTGTTTGCTTAGGCTACCGTACAAAAGGATCACTACATCCAAGATTCATCCAACCCAATTTACCGTTACCAAACACCCCTTTCTCCCTCGCCTCATTGAAGGTGGAGAAGACTGGAGAAGAGTTGTATTATACCTCCACTTTAGTTTCAGACTTCTCCACAAAAGCTCATAATTTTGGTGCTTGCTGAAGAACCAAGACAGAACAGCACGACAACTCCAAAACATGACATTCGTCTTAGTCCAGTTGGGGATTCGCATGAACTCTGGGTATAACGGCCTTTTGGGGCTATATGCAACATGTGTGTCAAAAACATTCTAATTGGGCAGTTGAGATATATAGGTATGAATTCACGGTAAAATATAACGTCGCATCTTATTTGATAACCATTATGAAGAGAGTCAAAGTATTGAAAGTCCAAGAACAATGCCATGAACGGTGCACAAGAAAGAAATTATAAGTGACAGGGACAGGATTAAGTATTATGCTTATATGGTTAAAGCTTATATACTTAAACAATTCCTATCGTTTGGAAATCATGAAAAAGTTTTATATGATGTAAAATATGAATCTAAAAATATAAAAAAAATATGAATGGCTTGCAAGAAACCGTACCTTGAAGAGAGATAGCATTTTTTTTATCCATAATTCACCCGTATTTGTTTTCTGCCGGATGTAATATCCCTTTTCTCCCTTCTCTCTCCCTCTCTCTCATTTTTTTCTACAGAACAGCAGCAGAGCCCAGCAAAATACCCAAACCCTTATTACAATGATGCCATGCATTTCATAAAGCAAAAAAGGGGAAAAATTGTCTCTGCTCGTGAGTAAGTCTTCGTACATTCAAATTATATTGCTAACCGAAACCATATGAGAGTTAACAGCTCCAGCTCGATCACGATTCCTATTCGTTTTGCTCAGCTGCTGAATTTCTCCTGGAATGGAATAGAGGAAGCAATTTCTCCAGTCAGCCAAGCCAGTCCAAGTCGGCATTACATTGTATTGGCATGGCATGGCATATTCCGTATCCTTTCCCTACTTAAACTCAGGCAGGCACGTCACGATCGATCCACTGCGCGGAAAATCCTGCGTCCAGTTTTTACCACTCCAGCATATATACTCCCTATATGATTCGTAGCTGTACATAATCATCATGATATGATCATCAACAACATCATCATATGAATAAAATGTTTTTTCCATGCTCTTGTTTTACTAAACCCATATGAATTAGTTTCTTCATCTTTTTTTTTCATATGATATGATCATCAACAACATCATCATATGAATAAAATGTTTTTTCCATGCTCTTGTTTTACTAAACCCATATGAATTAGTTTCTTCATCTTTTTTTTTTCAAAGAAAGTACATAATATGTACACTTATGACATGTATTTTTTCTCATGTGTGCACAGCTGAAAACATTTTCTCTAGACAAAAGTCCAACCTCGTTCATCATTTTCTCCCAAACACATTTGTAATGGAATGCATGGAGGATGGAAAAACACATTTTACCAGTGTGGTTTGTTGGAGTCTCTGGACTGAAGTGTGTAAAATTGTGTATATATTCACATTGAAACACACACCTGCCTCTTGTCCTCTAGTTTACTTATGCTTTGAGAGTTTACACGCAAGACATGATTTGAATTTNAGTCCAACCTCGTTCATCATTTTCTCCCAAACACATTTGTAATGGAATGCATGGAGGTTGGAAAAACACATTTTACATGTGTGGTTTGTTGGAGTCTCTGGACTGAAGTGTGTAAAATTGTGTATATATTCACATTGAAACACACACCTGCCTCTTGTCCTCTAGTTTACTTATGCTTTGAGAGTTTACACGCAAGACATGATTTGAATTTCATATTTGACGACATGACACGACCAGGACACACCGACCGGATTAAGGGAGCTATCATCATATCGCACCTATATAAATATGAGATATTCCAAGAACGTTTTTCAGCGCGAACGAAACCATTTAAGTAAAAGAAGACAATTCCTTGGAAAAGAAAATTTTATTTCCTACGAGAGAAAGAGAAATGAAAAGAAAAATTGTACGATAATCTGCAGAGAGATAAGGTTTCCTGTCAAGTCAAAGCGTACGAACTACTTCGACGTAGGACTTTTAGGTACGCTCGCACACTTTCTCAAGGCAGTCCGTAATCGCCACCGGGCTTTTTACGATTATCTCAGCGGACTCTAGCCGGGCTGGACTACTGACCGTCTTCCTGTATAAATGATGGACATTATGTGTACTTGGAAATGCTAAAAATAGACGATTTCTTTCGCCATAAATGTAGTCAGTCCTCCATGCCAATCTATTTAGTACTCCCATCCTTTTTAATGTTTTATGGACATAGTCGCATCGCATCCTCTGGTAGAATGAGTGCAAAATGCATATTACATTTTGTCAGCAAAACCTTTCTATCCAGCTCCCGATGAGTCCACACATAACTTAAGTTAAGCTCTAACTTTTTTTTTTCCTTTTGGGACTTTCGTCAAAAGTAGAGGCATAAAAAAGAGTAGGGAGTAGGAGTAAGGAAAATATATTAAAAATCCAGTGGAACATCAGCATAAGTACCACTTCTGTTTCCCCATTTACTATCATTTGCTCTCGCATAAAAATACAGGTTATTATCTTACTACGGACATGTTATGTTCATTGCATTGCATATTATGCTAAAAATAAGGGTAAGCCAGACACCAAACCAAACCAAACCACTACCGCTACATTTTCTACGGCTATGCGCTAATACCACCATCAAATATTAGTATCATCATTTACCGCAGCAGGAAAAATGCTGGAAGGCTGCTATATTTTATTTATTACATCAATATTACTATCACTATCGTCAATTCCTAAGATGGTATGTTATGGAATGCTCTGGTTGCATTATATATGGTTTCAACGGGTAGTCTTTAATTTTTGAAGATTATAAATATGCATGTACCAAATCAGTTATATCCACTTCTTTCGAATTAAGTAATATAAAAGTTCATTCACTTTTCAGACTCGAAGGCACGCAATTGCAAATAATTATTTTTTGTTCTTTAAACGCTATAATTGTAGATTAAAGTGTTAAAGTGTGTTGTCATAAAAAAGCTCTTCCAAAAGCTACTGGAGAGGTTAATTACTTCTCATATTTTCTCCATTTCATTTTCATTCATTCTCTTTGCAACAATACAATCACAATCTCATGCAGCTCCCACCACTGCATTCCACACAATCGAATCCCCAACAACGTTGTGAAAACCGTACGTGTGCTTTACACTTTGTGCTCGTGTACTTTGTACACGTTACAATCTTTTCCCAGAAATGTTTTTGTTCCCTATTGTGTGTGTGTTTCTATTCCTACACTCACTCTATTCCATCCATATCCTTTTACATCACATCACATCTGCAGCTTTGGCTTCCAGCTTTCAACTTTTTTTTCCAACTTTCAAGCCAAGCCAAACGAGTAGAAAGTAAGTAAGTACCACATTTACCAATAGCTTTTACATTTGCATTGTTGAATGCCCTGCTCTGCTGTGTTCCCCTTTGTACAATTTTTTTTCCTTTCATCCATCTATCCAGTTCAAAGCTATAGCATATCTCTTCTTTCTTTTTTCCAGCTTCTCCAGCAATTTTTATTCTATTGTGCTGCCTCAGCCTAGCTCTTGCTGTTTTTCCCTATATCTTCACCCAGGATTGGATTCTTCTCTCTCTCCGTCTGCTTTTTCTCTGAATCAGACAGAGTAAAAAAAGTGGTATGTTGTAGAAGCTCCATTCCAGCTCATCCGAAGCTATAGATCTTTTCACAGAGAGGAGTTGGAAAAGAAAATCTACGATATTATTACGTGTACTACGCTATTTTGATTATTTCACCCACAGGTTTTTTCATCACATCACATCACATGAGCCTTCCAGTGACATTTTTTTCTTTAAAACGCTTTTGTGAGTGAATCACAATCGCAACCAAGCCACGCCACCTGAAACTGAGAAGAATAGAGGAAAGAGTGAAAATAAGTTGACATGTTTGAGTCAAACATTATGCAATAAAAGAAACATTTTTTAGCGTGTGAGGAAAGTTTGAAAAAAAAAGTTTTAATTTTTACACATCAGTGAACCCAGTGGTAGTTCATCATCACTTACACACGCATACTTTAGAATTATTATTCTTCATGGCGTAGATAAAAAATAAATAAATATTCCGTGTGTCTGGCGTGGACGTAAAGAATACTGTACGCAATATATTTTTTTTGTGGTTAAATAAAAAATAAATTGTTTTGTGCTTTATATTCCTCTAAAAATTCCCTGGATAGATGGGTGCACGTATGACGATCAAAAAGGAATATGTCCATGTAACATAAAACTGTAACTCTGTACATGTGTGAGTGAGAGAGAAGAGAAGAAAAGGTGGTCCAGTCCAGAGAAGAAAAAAAATTGTTTCACAGGGGAAAAGATCTGTTACCTGTGTAAGTAGTAGTGCACACATTTTTTTATCTTGATTCCAACTGCCTGACTGAACATCAAGATTATACCTATTTGACGAAGAAGACGTGGAGACAGGTGAAATAACTCAACAGGGAAGCAAAGGATAGAGAAAGTGCACACTTCACGAAAATCAATTTAATTGAAAAGTCAGGTCAATGCATCGTTGAGATTGGGTAAAAGATTAAAATTAATTGAAATGCAGTAAATACTGTAATTTTTATTGGGCTTTTATTAAATTACTATTTTTTTTTGTTGTTGCAGATATGTATAGGAAGAGGAGAACTCACCGGTTCCAAGTGTAATTTGCGTCTGGTCGTGTTCATACATACTTCTATTTTCTCTCACCAAGTTCATTTACTTCTTCTTGGAAGGAAAAGTTTGTTTTCGCCTGAGGGTTATAAATAATTAGAAAACTTGAAGAGATAAGAAAATTTCCCCAAGTGTGAAGAGTGACGCATAGCACACTCATGTTTGCTGTCTGCAAAGTCTCCTGTTAAATTATTTGATTTACCTTAAAATACTGGAATACAACTGCCGTGGAAATATTCACGTGAGAGAAAAGTTTTGACTTCGACAGTGACGTGGCGTGCCCCGGAAGTTGGCGGTTGGTTGTCGGTGCTCCATTTAAGGGGCTACAGGAAAAGCTTTACTTTTTAAAAACGTGGAGTAAATTTGCCCTTAAATAATTTTTGGAGTTGAGGAAGAAAAGCGTCAACAGAAAATTAAAGTAAATAAATAAATAAATAAAGACTCTATTGCAACCAAACCCGAGTCAACATCGACTTGCTGAAGAAGTGCAAATGTAAACTAAACAGGGTTCGACTGTCTGTCTGTTACTCTTACTGTTACAAAAAAGTGTAAATAGCAAAATAGACTGGATCATTATACTATTACCATTACCATCCTTTAAAAAAGTCAGTAGTCAATTCCATCCCACAAAGAGAAGCAGAGAAAATTGTCTGAACAAGTCATCGTGAATATATTACGGTGTATTGGTATCATCAAACGCTTTCGGAAGGGCTGAAGCATAAGGTAAGACATTTCGTGCATTGAAAACCGCTTAATTTTTAATGAAGTCGTTGATTATGCATTGTTTTCCTAATATGCTCTTGTTTTCGGGAGAAGGAAAAGCTTTAAGCCACTCTGTGGAAGGAAAAGCATAATTTAGGTACCTACCATAGATTTGACTTGACATAAAAACTTTGCATTCGCAACTGTATCATGATTTCCGGCCACCATGAAAATGTCATATGCAAAAGAAGCTTATGGGAATCGGACTGTTACAATCAGCGTAAATGCACGAAACAATCATTGATACGACCTTAATCAAACTTTGTAAAAACAGTTGACCACGCCGTATGTATGGAATGGAGATTACTTTATATCCTTGAAATCTGGTTTCATTTTGAAGCGAATGAGAAGAGTTAAAAATTAATATAATTTGGCGGCAATGATTTTTTCCAAAAGTATTCATCCAACCTTTTAATGGCCAACATTTTTTCGAAAATAAGGCTTTGCTTCTTTTGCCTCTACGAGACTGTCTATATTAATTATTCGTTATTCTATACAACGGCATTGCGTGTTTTACCCCAAGGCTTAATTAAATCTTCACAGAATTCCCAACGAGTCCAATGAAAACATGAGTTGTACTGCCTCTATATCCGCACTTTTTCCTCTCATTTCCATCTCCGATGTGCAAATGTATAATCGACAATCACTAGCAAATGATCCCTTGAAAACGGTGTAATTTCCTTTGCCCATTCCTCTATTTCCCCACATCCAATTGTCTTTCTCCTTTTACGTCGAACGAACTCACGCTTCAACTGTGTACCGAGATCATATATGTTACAGCTATTACAGCAATTTGCATGGATTTCAAATTTCCAAAGTAGAAAGACCCGTCTTCCTAGAAAACATCGAATATTCAGAAGGAAAAGCAGAGTACACAACAAATTTCCATCTCTCATAATCATAGGCTTTTCTCTTTTTTTATCGGTATCAAGCACAACGATACATGAATTGAAATACCTAAGTCTTGTTATTCATATGACACGATTCTTCTACTAGCTCTCTCCAAACTTTTATTTTTTATCAGTCTGTTTCATCAAAGTATATTGAACCTTATGTAGTTTGGCACCATCATTATCATCATCATCAACGCCAGTTATGAGTATAGTACTTTGGCTTTTCGCTCTTTTCGTCCCAGTCGTTCAGTCAGGGAAAATAAGGCGTTGCGTTCAGGAACGAAACATATGTTCAGATTTTGCAAATGACATGTACCTACGAAATAAAAATGTTTCAGTTTTCAGTAATGTGAATACAATACTTCTATTTCGGATATATATATTCTCCCCTTTTTCTTATGCTTTAAGAGCGTTTTTATGTGTCTGCAAAATGGCCTCGACTACACACTGCTCACATTAGCATGAGCATGCGAATCTTATATGTATTCTACAGATATGGCATGGCATCAGAATTGAGTCTGGAGTTCTCTTCTTAAAAAAAAAAGAGGGGAAAAGTTCGAGTTCCATTCCATTCCAGATCCAACCCAGTCCATTCAGTTTGGCTTGAGTTGAGTTGGTCTGACCGGTAATAGTCCGTCACAGTCACAGTCGTAGTCGTGTCCAAGTCATAGCAATAGGGAAGCAACATTAAAAGGATATTGTTTCTCCAGTAAAGTAGGGGGAAATAATATAGCACAAACACGAAATAGGGTGTCACAGTCACAGTCGTAGTCGTGTCCAAGTCATAGCAATAGGGAAGCAACATTAAAAGGATATTGTTTCTCCAGTAAAGTAGGGGGAAATAATATAGCACAAATACGAAATAGGGAACGACTGCATTTCACTTAAGCTTCTTTTTTATTTTCCCCCGTATGTATTGTATTGAAAGTTTTCTTTGCCTTGTTGCCCCAAATTAAATACTTTTCTCTGTCGAAGTTGACGAAAGAAAGGAAAAAAGATCCAAATAAAGTATAATCCTTAAGCTTAGCTAAACTCGAGGAAATTATTTTGGAAGAAAAAAGAAACTTTTTGGAAATGACCAACACACTACACAACAATCACAATCATATCCATCGAGCGATTTACTACAGTTCCCAACCAACACCAGCTTTTCCTCCTCCTCTTCTTTTTTCTTGTGTTGGACTGGAAACGATGCTATTTCTGGAACACGCACTTATTACCAAAGCACGACATATGATTTGGCTAAATGATAAGCACTTTTCTACGTAATAAATTACAGTGTTTGGGGTAAAAGGCCATAACATTTTTTTTGTAGACTGGAATATACCGTCAAATGCATGAACTCAGACTCTTGCTCTGGCTCAAGTCACGTACCATGCCATGTGTGGCCGATGTCTGAGATGAAGATGTAGTTGTGAAGTATATAAGCAGTCATTTTCTACTTTACCTTTCCATTGACCTTATTCCTTATGCCAGATTTGAGATTTTCATGGTATTGTTTAGGTATACTCACTCGTATTCCAAATGACTTTCTCAATTTGTGTTGGAGGATCATCATTCTCATCTGATTAACATTTATATAAACGCCTCCACCCCCATTTCACTCTACCCAGCGAAGGAATGACGAGGATGGGTTGTAAAGGATTTGTGAGATTTTTTCGGAGAAAATCCGCTTTTTCAGACTGTCTTCGAGAATCTTTTTCTCTTTTTCCTTCAAGAAAGATTCTTTTTATTTTGACTGGTTCGACCATTCATGAGAAAATGGATTAGATTTTGCTATTGGCTATACCATATGTCTTTGTACTTATGCTTCTTTGAATGAGAACACTGACTCCTTTTATTTCTGTTTTTTTAAATAAGCAGAGTCCATTTCTTTAACGCAGAGAAAAGAATTGGATTGGACTCAGATCGGATAAAAAAGGAGTTTGAGTCAAGTCGCTGATGTGTGTCAGTCAGGTCAAATGTTTTTCTGCGAACGCTTTCACGAGCAGAGAGGTTGAAACGACAGAGGGAAATATTTCTTTAAACATTGAGACAATATCCATTCACATTCTTTCCTCGTTTCTGAATCGAGGACAGACAGACAAAAAAGGTATTTTGATCACTGTTTCCTTTCCTTCACAATTGACATGAATGATATAAATAAACTCTTTTCTCCAACTTTCAAACTGAAAGTATAGAGTACCAGTCCATTTTCCTTTCTTTTTATTGAGATTTTTTTTTCTCATGGAAGAATGAAGAAAGTCAGTTAGCTGCGTTGAGATGTTATCCCCAGCTATCCCAAACTGCGATCTTTCCCCACTCAAGCAAAAGAATAAGGTATTACAAATAGTCCCCCAGGAACTTGAAGGGGAACAAGCCTCAAGGTGCTTGTATAAAAAATATTGTGTAGGCAATTTTTGTTCCTCTGTAAAAATGAGAGTGAAAGTCAAAGGAAAACAACTGCAATGACAATAACCACAAGAATATTGCCATTTAAACGAGGGAAATGGCTGGAAGGAAAAGAAACGACCTCAAAAAGGGAAAGTCGATAATGGCAGTGGTAGCATTGTAGCATTTCTATCTACGCAATTCACTACGACATACTCCACTACTACTACAACAACCCTTGTTTTGTTAAAACTTAAAAACAGAATGCTGTGATGACGGCGACCGTGATGGTATCTGACTTGGGCTTTCTAAAAAATAGTATGATCGTGGTCTTTATGCTCTCTCAAAAATATGGTTTACTTAAGGATATTAAATTCATTCATAAAATTATTTCCCCCACAAACCACGCTTAGTTATCGAACCACTGAGTGGGCGAGTGGATGCAGTCGATAACAAGCTCTTTTTGCAGAACAATAAAACGAAAATCTCGTCTTCGAAGGAATGCTCCTTCTTTATTTCATTCGCCTTTTAATTCGAGAAAAGTTTTTTTTTCTGGGAATCTCAAGGCAACTTTATTTGTTTGGTGGTCTTTGGCATTATTACACGGTCAGTAAAGTTTCAAACCGAAACCTAACCAGAGCATGAGAGAAAGTCCATGTCGATGTCCACGTTCAACCATAGGTATATAAGTATATGTAGTCCGGGGGCATTAAATCTTTCAAAGTATTTCCGTTATACCACACTTTACCAATATATGTACCATGTCAAGGAAAGTAAATTCCATGCCACCGTGCCATGATCATCCTGATCTATTTTAGTGGCCTTTTCTGTTTCCTTTCCTCCCTCGGCGTAGCCCATGTCTACAGTGGGATGTAATGGTAAAAGCTCACTCATATCAGAGCTTCATCACATCACCATCATCCATCCACACAAGCACACCAAAACCAACAAACTCAAACTCGACTAATTTTTTGCGGAGATGGAATGAGACAAGGCACGGAAAGCGTAACCCTTTGAAAAACGTGATATTTCCTTGAGCTCACAAACGCGTTACATTACGTACACTGTCTAACAACATTAAATAATTTTATTATTTCATTAGCCACATATTAAAACTGGGCAAGTGTTCTTAATGCTTTCCAAAAAAGGGGGCGCGTCTTAGTTTTCGTTGCGCAAAAAAAAAATGGAAATGAGCTTTGGTTTTCTGTTGCATACACCACACTGCAAATATACCATCATTTCCATTTTTTGTTTGCATCCCGATCTAATTCTAATACCCGAAAATAAGTAAAGATGCTCTTTAAAAACATGCCAAAATGTATATAGTAAGTGTGTTTAGTCCCTCGTGGTAATCGGATCTTGTTTTTACTTTCCCTTCCACTTATACATCTGTAACGGCAACAACCCGTAATGTCGTCCGAGTATAGTCGTACAGTCAGACTCCTTTCCCTTTCCATGTCAGGGTTCATGTTTTTAAGATCTCTTGTCCCACTTAAATTTTTTAGATTGCGCTCTTACTTTCAGCCTGCTTTGAATATTTTTTAAAGGAGATGGGGCTTACTTATTTTTTTCTATAAAAAATATAAAAGTAAAGTGCCGACAAAAGCGGACAAGTCCCTTCTCCAAACTGACTTCAGGCATACCTATTTTAATGCATCCTCTATTATTACTACTCCTATAAAAAATTTTGCCTTGAGAAGAATCTAGTCGAGACAAGACTACATTAGGACGTGTACTCCGGTGCAGTTGCGAAAAAAGATCTTGAAAACTGCTTATTGAGCTCTCTGTGTTTTCATATGATATGCATAGCAAACGAGGAGCACGTTTTCATCTTACCAGAATTAATGTGTTTTTCTTTTCTCAAAGTACGTGATGGATCCATTATAATTTATTTCGTAAATGCGGCCGATATGCGATACAACTCTTCCTATTTTGAATGGAAATGGGCTTCTTTGAATTCCTAATTTTTAAAAATATTTGCTTGTCCTGAATTTCCGTATAAAAATGCATTACGACATAGGAACGAGATAGGGGCACTAGGTAATCTCAGTTCAGGAGGAGGATGTGAGTACCCATGTGCACATGTAAATATTACAACACGATAATTTTGTGGGAAGTTAAAATGCGTGCATATAGAAACCCTCGTATAAACCTGGGATCTACATTTTCTGTTCGAGATGAGAAAGCCAAAGGTTTTCCTTGGAAGGAATTTCCATCTTTGGAGTGAAAAGCAAGATATTAAAAAAAGTTTTCATTTTTCTGAATAATACAAGATGGGAGGGAAAGGCTTGTTGGGTTCCTCACTCTTATTTCAATGGAGGTAGTTTTAGCAGAGACGGTAGGATAGGAGTGCCTGTCTGCATCAGCAGTTTTTTGCTAAGCTCCCTTATATTGTGATCACGTCTCCAGAGAATTTTTAAAGGTGGTTTCACTTTAAGCTTGTCTACTTTAATACTTTCCTTGGAAAAAGAAGCCAGAAAGAAAAACACTTTTGAAAGGTATATTTTGCGTTACATTACGGTACATTAGATCTCGGATTCTTTTTATTTTTGCAAAAAAAATATGAGAAATTCGCATTTTAGTTTTGCACTACCTTCTTTTCTCATTTCGTTTGAATGTCGGGATATGTTTTAATGTATTTTACGCAATCCTCTTTTCACATTTCAGTTTTTCAATTTATGGGGAAAACTTGTTATAATAACAACCACAAAACATAACAGGACTTGATTACATTCGAGAATGAAAGGAAATGAAGCTGGTGGCTGGATAATATCAGCCTTCAGCCAGCATTAGCGAATGAAAAATAGAGTTTGTTGTATCGTTATTACATTGCTTTCGAAGATGAATCCATTTTTACTCGAAAATGAAATTTCAAAAGATTTGAGTGAAGATTAAACTTGTAATTTGAAGCATAACTTTGCTTTCCCCTTTTTGACAGAACAAAAAGAAGAGTACCTATTTCCCTTCTAGGATTTCAAACAGTTAAAAAACAATTTTCGGAAATTGGCTCTTTGCTCTTGCTTACCCATGCTTTATGCAAAAAATCCTCTTCTCTGTAAATTCTCGCATAAATTAATTTTGGATCGATGAACACTGTAGAGCTCTTCATTCTGCCTTACGTAAGTATACATAGCAAAAGGAAATGTAAATTCAATAATGACAAGCTCGTAGTGGATTGGATGCCTGCATACTCCGACATGATGAAGCGCCTACTACCAAAGTTAAATCATGGCACCAGCACGAAGTGATGTGATGTAAAGTAAAAAATAAGCCGTATTGTGTTTTTTTACGAACCAAAGATCCTTTCATAATCCCTCTGAAAGCACCCAGTATCAAAATTAATCACAAGTCATGCAAATTAATGAAGCGTAAGAGCTTACATCGCAAGCAACATGAATACATGACCTACTTCTTATTTTTAGTAAAAAAACAAGCTTTTGAGCTTCCCCAAATTTTGCAAAGCCATTTAATTAAACAGATTGATTCTTGCTTCCATAATTCTACGAAAATTTTCCATTTTGGGCATTACAATATACACAGGCTCTCAAAAATTTTTTATGTATGGTTAAGCAAAGTATTTTGTTCTTGGAATACTTTTTGTCTTAAGTTTTATTTATACATGCCGAAAAGAATCTTTCAAAACTCTGAAAGAGTGGAAGTTTAGCCGTGGGCGTTATTTGTATCCCACCCTTCAATTTGCTGACATGTGTACTTTCTAGCTATATAATACGCAACAATTGCATGAAACAAAGAGGAAAAGTTGTTTAATTTCCCAAGGATTGAAATGCGCTGTGAATGAATTCTCTAGACTTTAATTTTCAACCCGACTCCGCAACTTTTCCATTTCGTGGTTTCCCCAAAACTTTTTCTGAAAACTTTTATTGTTTTGTTTACTCCGTACTACAATTCCTTTAAATTTTTAAGGACCTCCTAATTTTCTACTTTTCGTAGCCAATTTTCTTTACGGTTCTGCTACACAAGTAAAACGTAAAGTTGACAGGGATGAATAGGTCGGCTCCGTTGCGATTTTGTTGTGAAAGCATTAAATGTGCGTGTTCCCTTTCAAAATAAAAGTCTGCAAGTATATACTATAATGGACTGGCCCCTACGGAGTTGAAGAAGTGGAGGTGAAGTTTGAAGTAAGAAGTAGGAGCTAATGCATGATCTGACCCACTTTTCCCTTACTTTATTCCTTTGTGAAGTGGTATTTTATCAAAACGGAATGCTTTTTTTTGGTGAGAAAAAAAGAAAGATGAAGAGGAATAATGTATTCATTGAGTCAAGTCATTTTTTTGTAGAAAGATGCTGCAAGAGTAGGAGAAAGAGCAATCCTGGAGAAAGTGCCAAAAAAATGAAAAAAATTGCCTTTTGATTCCTCGCCACTATCAAGGAGAGATGCCATGGCTACGCCATACCATTCTTATCCTATTCGTCAGTCACTCACTCGCCTGTTTCCATTCATGTGGAAAAAAATAAGAAAAGGGAAAGATTTTTTGATCAAATCAATGTTTCTCCTTTCTCGAGTATGACAGGGATGGTGTGATGTGTGGGAAGAAAGAGTTCCTTATTTTTTTTGCTGAGATAAGAATGAAAATGCCTTGGAATTGCAAACGTGTCGTGTTGATCTTGTTTTTCGTGTTGTTATACTTATGCGGCATGGTGATGGTTGTGGAGGAGCCATGAGATGTGTAAAAAATTGTATTTTTGCGGGAAGGGAGTGAATGGAAGATGCTTGTATGTCGTTTTATTTCATGAATGAAGGGAAATCAGATCAACCCATTTCCTTGAGTCTATGTCTTTAGAAGAAAAAAGGAATAAAAGAAGAAGCAGAAATAAAAAAATGTTGGGAAATCGTATCGTAAATTGAATTTAAAATTGAAATGATATGCTGATGCTAGTATGTAGCAATGTTCTCTTTTCCCTTTATTAGTATTTTAAGGAAAAAGTTCGCTAACTTTTGCAATACAATTCCAAACTAGTTTTCTAGCAGCATCAAGTCGGTAATGTATGAAGCAAATTTCAGCCGAATAAATCAAAGATGATCATTGAAAATTTCATATTAATTTTGCATAGATGCTCGCAAGATAAAGCAATGAATTCGACTGACGTAAGTTGTTCTTAAATCAATAAAAACAGATGCTATTTTTACTATAAAATTCAGACAAACCGTCTTCAGTAAATAAATCTTTTGATAATTTTAGTGTTTTCCAAAAAAAGCTCAATAAAAATCATTTCTTTGAACTGTGAGCTCCCACAAGTTCCTTTGCCTTTGAGATAAGTTAAATCCAAAACGTACAAAACTTTAAAAGGATTAAAAATACTCACAATTGGACCAGATATTCCTTTCTAGAGAAAAGTTTATTTTGCCAAAAAAAAAAAATCTATTTCTCTTTTTCATTCCTATTCACAATTTTCACAAAGCAATAATGTGCAAAAAAATGTCTAGTGGAATATAATAAAAAATAAAATAAATATAATGGTGCCAGTAGAGT